>JAGKPW010001186.1:0-24096 GCA_019926035.1 Melaleuca alternifolia
CCTTTTGGTCCAATCTTTGGAAGTTCGTCTCCTCTTGGTCCAATGTAAGGAGTTCGTGTCGTTTTGGTCCAATCTTAGGAATTTCGTCTCCTCTTGGTCCAATCTAAGGCGTTCGTCTACTTTTGGTACAATCTTTGGAAGTTCGTCTCCTCTTGGTCCAATCGAAGGAGTTCGTCTCGTTTTGGTCCAATCTAACCAAGTTCGTCTTCTCTTGGTCCAATCTAAGGAGTTGGTCTCCTTTTGGTCCAATCCAACCAAGTTCGTCTCCACTTGGTTCAATCTATGGAGTTCGTGTCCTTTTGGTCCAACCTTTGGAAGTTCGTCTCATTTAGGCCCAATCTTAGGAAGTTCGTCTCCACTTGGTCCAGCCTAAGGAGTTCGTCTCTTTTTGGTCCAATCTTAGGAAGTTCGTTTTCTCTAGGTCCAATCTACGGAGTTCGTCACCTTTAGGTCCAATCATAGGAAGTTGGTCTTCTCTTGGTCCAATCTACGGAGTTCGTCTCTTTTTTGTCCAATCTTAGGAAGTTCGTCTCTTCTTGGTCCAATCTACGGAGTTCGTCTACTTTTGGTCCAATCTTAGGAAGTTCGTCTCCTCTTTGTCCAATCTACGGAGTTCGTCTCGTTTTGGTCCAATCTTAGGAAGTTCGTCTCCTTTTGGTCCAATCCAAGGAGTTTGTCTCCTCTTGGTCAAATCTAACGAGTTTTTCTCCTTTTTGTCCAATCCAACCAAGTTCGTCTCCTCTTGGTCCAGTCTATGGAGTTCGTCTCCTTTTGGTGCAATCTTAGGACGTTCGTCTCCTCTTGGTCCAATCTACAGAGTTCGTCTCCTTTTGATCCAATCTTAGGAAGTTTGTCTACTCTTGGTCCAATCTAAGGTCCACATATCGTCTAAAATTAGGAAGTTCATCTCCTCTATGTCCAATCTAAGGAGTTCGTCTCCTTTTGGTCCAATCTTTCAAAGTTCGTCTCATCTTCCTCCAATCTTAGGAGTTCGTCTCCTTTTGGTCCAATCTAACCAAGTTCTTCAGCTTTTGGTCCAATCTTAGGAAGTTCATCTCCACTTGGTCCAATCTATGGAGTTCGTCGCTTGTTGGTCCAATCTTAGGAAGTTCGTCTCCTCTTGGTCCAATCTACGGAGTTCGTCTCTTTTTGGTCTAATCTACGAAGTTCGTCTCCTTTAGGTCCAATCTTAGGAAGTTCGTCTCCCCATGGTCCAATCTAAGGAGTTCGCCTCTTTTTGGACCAATCTTAGGAAGTTCGTCTCCTCTCGGTCCAATCTAAGGAGTTCGTCTCCTTTAGGTCCAATCTTTGGAAGTTCATCTCCACTCGGTCCAACCTAAGGAGTTCCTCTCTTTTTGGTCCTATCTTAGGATGTTCGTCTCCTCTTGGTCCAATGTACGGAGTTCGTGTCCATTTGGTCCAATCTTAGGAAGTTCATCTCCTCTTTGTCCAATCAATGAGTTTGTCTCATTTTTGGTCCAATCTAACCAAGTTTTGTCTCCTCTTGGTCCCAACAAAATTGTGGGGGTTCGTCTCCTTTTGGTCCAATCTTAGGAAGTTCGTCTCCTCTTGGTACAATCTAAGGAGTTCGTCTCGTTTTGGTCCAATCTTTGCAAGTTTGTCTCCTTTTGGTACAATCTTAGAAGTTCGTCTCGTTTTGGTCCAATCTTTGGAAGTTCGTCTCCTCTTGGTCGAATGTAAGGAGTTCGTGTCGTTTTGGTCCAATCTTAGGAATTTCGTCTCCTCTTGGTCCAATCTAAGGCGTTCGTCTACTTTTGGTACAATCTTTGGAAGTTCGTCTCCTCTTGGTCCAATCGAAGGAGTTCGTCTCGTTTTGGTCCAATCTAACCAAGTCCGTCTTCTCTCGGTCCAATCTAAGGAGTTGGTCTCCTTTTGGTCCAATCCAACCAAGTTCGTCTCCACTTGGTTCAATCTATGGAGTTCGTCTCCTTTTGGTCCAACCTTTGGAAGTTCGTCTGCTCTTGGTCCAATCTAAGAAGTTCGTCTCATTTAGGCCCAATCTTAGGTAGTTCGTCTCCACTTGGTCTAGCCTAAGGAGTTCGTCTCTTTTTAGTCCAATCTTAGGAAGTTCGTTTTCTCTAGGTCCAATCTACGGAGTTTGTCACCTTTAGGTCCAATCATAGGAAGTTCGTCTTCTCTTGGTCCAATCTACGGAGTTCGTCTCTTTTTTGTCCAATCTTAGGAAGTTCGTCTCTTCTTGGTCCAATCTACGGAGTTCGTCTACTTTTGGTCCAATCTTAGGAAGTTCGTCTCCTCTTTGTCCAATCTACGGAGTTCGTCTCGTTTTGGTCCAATCTTAGGAAGTTCGTCTCCTTTTGGTCCAATCTGAGTAGTTAGTCTCCTCTTGGTCAAATCTAACGAGTTTGTCTCCTTTTGGTCCAATCCAACCAAGTTCGTCTCCTCTTGGTCCAGTCTATGGAGTTCGTCTCCTTTTAGTCCAACCTTTGAAGTTCGTCTCCTCTTGGTCCAATCTATGGAGTTCGTCTCCTTTTACTCCAATCTTTGGAAGTTCGTCTCCTCTTGGTCCATCTAACCAACTTCGTCTCCTCTCGGTCCAATCTAAGGAGTCGTCTCCTTTGGGTCCAATCTTTGGAAGTTCATCTAACCAAGTTCGTCTCCTCTTGGTCCAATCTATGGAGTGTGTCTTTTTGGTCCAATCTTAGGGAAGTTCGTCTCCTCTTGGTCCAATCTAAGGAGTTCCATTTTTGTCAATATCTCAGTTAGTTCGTCGTCATGGTCCAATCTTTTTAGTCCTTTGTCCATAATAGGAAGTTCGTCTCCTCTTGGTCCAATCTAGGAGTTCGTCTCATGGAATCATAGTTTCGTCTCCTCTTGGTCCAATCTAAGGAGTTCGTCTCCTTTTGGTCCAATCTTGGGAAGTTCGTCTCCTCTTGGTCAATTCTAAGGAGTTCGTCACCAGTTTGGTCCAATATGTTGGAAGTTCGACTCTCTCTTGGTCACTATCAAGATTTCGTGGTCCTTTTGGTTAAATCTAACAAGTTCGTTCCAGTCTTGGTCCAATCTAAGAAGTTCGTCCTTTGGGACCAATCTTAGAGCCAATTCGTCTCATCTTGGTCGATCTAACCAAAGTGCGTCTCCTCGTGGTCCAATCTAAGGAGCTCGTCGCTTTGGGTTCCAAATCTTAGGAAGTTCGTCTCCCCTTGGTCCAATCTAACCAAGTTCGTCTCCTCTCGGTCCAATCTAAGGAGTTCGTCTCATTTTGGTCCAATCTTAGGAAGTTCGTCTCCTCTTGGTCAAATCTAAGGAGTTCGACTCTTTTTTCTCCAATCCTAGGAAGTTCGTCTCCTCTTCGTCCAATCTAAGGAATTCGTCTCCTCTTGGTCCAATCATAGGGGGTTCGTCTCCTCTCGGTCCAATCTAAGGAGTTCGTCTCCTTTTGGTCCAATCATTGGAAGTTCGTCTCCACTCGGTCCAACGTAAGGAGTTCGTCTCTTTTTGGTCCAATCTTAGGAAGTTCGTCTCCTCTTGGTCGAATCTACGGAGTTCGTCTCCTTTTGGTCCAATCTTAGGAAGTTCGTCTCCTCTTAGTCCAATCTTAGGAGTTCGCCTCCTTTTGGTCCAATCATTGGAAGTTCGTCTCCACTCGGTCCAACGTAAGGAGTTCGTCTTTTTTTTGTCCAATCTTAGGAAGTTCGTCTCCTCTAGGTCGAATCTACGGAGTTCGTCTCCTTTTGGTCCAATCTAAGGAAGTTTGTCTCCTTTTTGTCCAATCTAAGAAGTTCCTACCCACTTGGTCCATTCTTAGGAAGTTTGTCTCCTCTTGGTCTAATCTAAGGTGTTCGTCTCCTTTTGGTCCAATCTTTGAAAGTTCGTCTCCTCTTGGACCAATCTAAGGAGTTCGTCTCCTTTTGGTCCAATCTTTGGAAGTTCGGCTCCTCTTGGTCCAATCTAATGAGTTCGTCTCCTTTTGGTCCAATGTTTGGAAGTTCGTCTCCTCTTGGTTCAAATCTAAGGAGTTCGTCTCTTTTTTGTCCGATCCTAGAAGTTCGTCGCCTCTGCGTCCAATCTAAGGAATTCGTCCCTTTTGGTCCAATAATAGGAACTTCGTCTCTCTTGGTCAATCTAAGGAATCGTATACCTTTGGTCCAATCCATTGGCAGTTGAAGTGTTCTATTGGTCCAACTTAGAAAAGTCCGTCTCCTTTTGGTCCATCTTTGGAAGGTGTCTCCTCTGGTCCAATCTACAAGGAGTTAGAGTTTCCTTTGTGGTCCAATCATTGGAAGTTCGTCTCCACTCGGTCCAACCTAAGGAGTTCGTCTCTTTTTGGTACAATCTTAGGAAGTTCGTCTCCTCTTCGTCTAATCTACGGAGTTCGTCTCCTTTTGGTCCAATCTTAGGAAGTTCGTCTTCTCTTTGTCCAATCTAAGGAGTTTGTCTCCTTTTTGTCAAATCTAACCAAGTTCGTCTCCTCTCGGTCCAATCTAAGGAGTTCGTCTCCATTTGGTCCAATCATTGGAAGTTCGTCTCCTATTGGTCCAATCTAAGGCGTTCGTCTCGTTTTAGTGCAATCTAACCAAGGTCGTCTCCTCTTGGTCCAATCTAAGGAGTTCGTCTCCTTTTGGTCCAATATAAGGAGTTCGTCTCCTTTAGGTCCAATATAACCAAGTTCGTCTCCTCTTGGTCCAATCTAAGGAGTTCGTCTCCAATTGGTCCAATCTTAGGAAGTTCGTCTCCTCATGGTCCAATCGAAGGAGGTCGTGTCCTTTGGGTTCAATCATAGGAAGTTCAACTCCTCTTGGTCCAATTTAAGGAGTTCATCTCGTTTTGGTCCATTCATAGCAAGTTCGTGTCCTCTTGGTCCAATCTAAGGTGTTCGTCTCCTTTTGGTCCAACCTTTGGAAGTTCGTCTCCTCTTGGTCCAATCTAACTAGTTCGTTTCCTTTTGGTCCAATCTAAGGAGTTCGTCTCCTTTTGGTCCAATTTGGAAGTTCGTCTCCTCTTGGTCCAATCTAAGGAGTTCGTCTCCTTTTGGTCCAATCTTAGGAATTCGTCTCCTCTTGGTCCAATCTAAGGTTCGTCTCCTTTTGAGTTCACTCTCGGAGTTCATCTTTTTGGTCCAATCTTTAGGAAGTTCGTCTCCTCTTGGTCCAATCTAAGAGTTCGTCACCTTTTGGTCCAATCTTTGGAAGTTCGTTTCCTCTTGGTCCAATAAAATTCGTTCCTTTTGGTCAGAAGTTCGTCTCTCTTTGGGCCCAATCTTTGCAACTTCGCCTCCTCTTGGTCCATCTAAGGACTTCGTGTCTCCTTTGGTGTCCAATCTAGGAAGTTCGTCTCCTCTTGGTCCAATCTAAGGAGTTCGTCTCCTTTTGGTCCAATCTTTGGAAGTTCGTTTCCTCTTTGTTCCTCTTGGTCCAATCTTAGAAATTCGTCTCCTTTTGGTCCAATCTTTGGAAGTTCGTCTCCTCTTGGTCCAAATGTAAGGACTTTGTGTGTTTTGGTCCAATATTAGGAAATTTCTTCTCCTCTTCGTCTATTTAAGGAGTTCATCTCCTTTGGTGCAATCTTTGGAAGTTCGTCTCCTCTTGGTCCAATCTAAGGAGTTCGTCTCCTTTTGGTCCAATCTTTGGAAGTTCGTTTCCTCTTGTTCCAATCTTAGAAATTCGTCTCCTTTTGATCCAATCTTTGGAAGTTCGTCTCCTCTTGGTCCAATGTAAGGACTTCGTGTCGTTTTGGTCCAATATTAGGAATTTCGTCTCCTCTTCGTCTAATCTAAGGAGTTCGTCTCCTTTTGGTCCAATCTTTGGAAGTTCGTCTCCTCTTGTTCCAATCTAACCAAGTTCGTCTCCTCATTGTCCAATCGTAGGAGTTCGTCTCCGTTTGGTCCAATCATAAGAAGTTCGACTCCTCTTGGTCCAATCTACAGAGTTCTTCTCCTTTTGGTCCAATATTAGGAAGTTTGTCTCCTCTTACTCCAATCTAAGGAGTTCGTCTCCTTTTGGGGCAATCTAACCACGTTCGTCTCCTCTTGGCCGAATCTAAGGAGTTATCTCCTTTTTGTCCAATCCTTGGAATTCGTCTCCCCTTGGTCCAATCAAGGTGTTCGTCTCCTTTTGGTCCAATCTTTGGAAGTTCGTCTCCTCTTGGTCCAATCTAAGGAGTTCGTCTCCTTTTTGTCCAATCTAGCCAAGTTCGTCTCCTCTTGGTCCAATCTCAGGAGTTCATCTCCTTTTGGTCAATCTAAGGACTTCGTCTCTTTTTGTCCAATAACCAAGTTCGTCCTTTCGTCCAAGTTTGTCTCCTGTTGGTCCAACCTTTGGAAGTTCGTCTCCTCTTGGTCCAATCGGAGTTCGTCTCCTTTTGGTCCAATCTTAGGAAGTTCGTCTCCTCTTGGTACAATCTAAGGAGTTCGTCTCGTTTTGGTCCAATCTTTGCAAGTTTGTCTCCTTTTGGTACAATCTTAGAAGTTCGTCTCGTTTTGGTCCAATCTTTGGAAGTTCGTCTCCTCTTGGTCGAATGTAAGGAGTTCGTGTCGTTTTGGTCCAATCTTAGGAATTTCGTCTCCTCTTGGTCCAATCTAAGGCGTTCGTCTACTTTTGGTACAATCTTTGGAAGTTCGTCTCCTCTTGATCCAATCGAAGGAGTTCGTCTCGTTTTGGTCCAATCTAACCAAGTCCGTCTTCTCTTGGTCCAATCTAAGGAGTTGGTCTCCTTTTGGTCCAATCCAACCAAGTTCGTCTCCACTTGGTTCAATCTATGGAGTTCGTGTCCTTTTGGTCCAACCTTTGGAAGTTCGTCTGCTCTTGGTCCAATCTAAGAAGTTCGTCTCATTTAGGCCCAATCTTAGGTAGTTCGTCTCCACTTGGTCTAGCCTAAGGAGTTCGTCTCTTTTTAGTCCAATCTTAGGAAGTTCGTTTTCTCTAGGTCCAATCTACGGAGTTTGTCACCTTTAGGTCCAATCTAGGAAGTTCGTCTTCTCTTGGTCCAATCTACGGAGTTCGTCTCTTTTTTGTCAATCTAATCGGAGTTCGTCTGGTCCAATCTTTGGAAGTTCGTCTCCTCTTGGTCTAATCTAATTCTCTCCTCTTGGTCCAATCTAAGGAGTTCGTCTCCTTTTGGTCCAATCTACACAAGTTCGTCTCCTCTTGGTCCAATCTAACGAGTTTGTCTCCTTTTTGTCCAATCTAACCAAGTTCGTCTCCTCTTGGTCCAATCTATGGAGTTCGTCTCCTTTTAGTCCAACCTTTGGAAGTTCGTCTCCTCTTGGTCCAATCTCTCCTTTTACTCCAGGAAGTTCGTCTCCTTTGGTCCAATCTTAGAAGTTCGTCTCCTTTTGGTCAAATCTTTGGAAGTTCATCTCCTCTTGGTCCAATGTAAGGAGTTCGTGTCTTTTGGTCCAATCTAGGAATTTCGTCTCCTCTTGGTCCAATCTAAGGAGTTCATCTCTTTTTGGTTAATCTTTGGAAGTTCGTCTCCTCTTGGTCCAATCTAACCAAGTTCGTCTCCTCTTGGTCCAATCTAAGGAGTTTGTCTCATTTTTGTCCAATCTAACCAAGTTCGTCTCCTCTTTGACCAATCTATGGAGTTCGTCTCCTTTTGGTCCAAACTTTGGAAGTTCGTCTCCTCTTGGTCCAATCTCAGGAGTTCGTCTCCTTTAGCTCCAATCCTCTAAAGTTCGTCTCCAATCGGTCCAAATCTAAGGAGTTCGAATCTTTTTAGTCGAATCTTAGGAAGTTCGTCTCCTCTTGGTCCAATCTACGGAGTTCGTCTCCTTTTGATCCAATCTTAGGAAGTTCGTCTCCTCTTGGTCCAATCTAGTTCGTCTCCTTTTGGTCCAATCTTAGGAAGTTCGTCTCCTCTTGGTCCGATCTAACTAGTTCATCTTCTTTTGGTCCAATCTTAGGAAGTTCGTCTCCTCTTGGTCCAATCTAAGGAGTTCGCCTCCTTTTGGTCCAATCTTTGGAAGTTCGTCTCCTCTTGGTCCAATCTTAGAAGTTCGTCTCCTTTTGGTCCAATCTTTCGAAGTTCGTCTCCTCTTGGTCCAATCTTAGAAGTTCGCCTCCTTTTGGTCCAATCTTTGGAAGTTCATCTGCTCTTGGTCCAATGTAAGGAGTTCGTGTCTTTTTGGTCCAATCTAGGAATTTCGTCTCCTGTTGGTCTAATCTAAGGAGTTCGTCTTCTTTTGGTCTAATCTTTGGAAGTTCGTCTCCTCTTGGCCCAATCTAAGGAGTTCGTCTCTTTTTTGTCCAATCTAACCAAGTTCATCTCCACTTGGTCCAATCTGAGGAGTTTGTCTCCTTTTTGTCCAATCTAACCAAGTTCGTCTCCTCTTGGACCAATCTATGGAGTTCTTCTCCTTTTGGTCCAACCTTTGGAAGTTCGTCTCCTCTTGGTCCAATCTCAGGAGTTCGTCTCCTTTAGCTCCATTCTTTTGAAGTTCGTCTCCAATCGGTCCAACCTAAGGAGTTCGTCTCCTTTTGATCCAATCTTAGGAAGTTTGTCTACTTTTGGTCCAATCTAAGGAGTTCGTCTCCTTTTGGACCAATCTAACCAAGTTCCTCTCCTTTTGGTCCAATCATAGGAAGTTCGTCTCCGCATGGTCCAATCTAAGGAGTTCGTCTCTTTTTGGTCCAATCTTAGAAAGTTCGTCTCCTCTTGGTCCAATCTACCGCGTTCGTCTCCTTTTGGTCCAATCTTAGGAAGTTCGTCTCCTTTTGGTCCAATCTGTGGAGTTCGTCTCCTCTTGGTCCAATCTACGGAGTTCATCTCCTTTTGGTCCAATCTTAGGAAATTCGTCTCCTCTTGGTCCAATCTACGGATTTCGTCTCCTTTTGATCCAATCTTAGGAAGTTTGTCTACTTTTGGTCCAATCTAAGGAGTTCGTCTCCTTTTACTCCAATCTAAGGAGTTCGTCTCCTTTTGGACCAATCTAACCAAGTTCCTCACCTTTTGGTCCAATCATAGGAAGTTCGTCTCCTCTTGGTCCAATCTAATCAGTTCGTCTCCTTTTGGTCCAATCCTTGCAAGTTCGTCTCCTCATGCTCCACTCTACGGAGTTCATCTCCTTTTGGTCCAATTTTAGGAATTGTGTCTCCTCTTGGTCCAATCTAATGAGTTCGTCACCTTTTGGTCCAATCTTTGGAACTTCGTCTCCTCTTGGTCCACTATAAAGAGTTCGTGTCCTTTTGGTTAAATCTAACGAAGTTCGTCTCCTCTTGGTCCAATCTAAGAAGTTCGTCTCCTTTGGGACCAATCTTTGCAAGTTCGTCTCCTCTTGGTCCGATCTATGGAGTTCGTCTCCTTCTAGTCCAACCTTTGGAAGTTCGTCTCCTCTTGGTCCAATCTAAGGAGTTGGCTCCTTTTAGTGCAATCTAACTAAGATCATCTTCTCTTGGTCCAATGTAAGGAGTTCGTTTCCTTTTGGGTCCCATCTAACCAAGTTCGTCTCCCCTTGGTCAAATCTAAGGGGTTCGTCTCCTTTTGGTCCAATCTAACCAAGTTCGTCTCCTATTGGTCCAAACTAAGGATTTTTTTTTTTTGGTAGGGTAAAAGTATATTGAACTTTAAAGCCAAAAGTACATGAGATGGAGAAACCGATACTACAAACCTACACTTACACTCATGTGAGCTAAGTGAAGGAGTATCGTGAGTCTCAGAAACTAGAAGATGTACATAAGGAGGAGATAAGAAGAAAGGGAGAGACCGGTACTACAGACCTACACTTACTTTCTAAATGAGCTAAGTGGAGGAGTACCATGAATCTCAAAGACTAGAAGGTACCAACAAAAAGGGCAAAAAAAACAAGTCAATTACAAAAAATGGAGTCATCCAAGCCCTAATTATGCTGAATTCTTCTATTCCTAGTAGTGTCAATGACATTCTTCTGAGTTCTAGCGAAGTCCATAGCCCATTTGGGGTTAACAAGAACTCTTTCTATTTTCCACTGAATGCGATTGGGACCTTCATAAGCTGCCCAAGTGAGTCTTCTCCCGATATACCTGAGATCGTCTAGTTCAGCCTCCAACAAGCAAGAGTGGAACTCATCAAAAGACGGTGGCCAAGCTAGAGTTCCCCCTTCACGATCAGATGGGAATCGAATGGCATTGAAGTCACCAAGTACAACCCACGGTGTGTCCAGAAAAGAATTCTTTCTCGAGGCCAAATCAGTCCATAGCAAGCACCTATCCACAAAGGTATGACCAACATATACAAAAGAGATGGCAAAAAACGTAGTCGAGTCAACAAGGCGAATGAACCCATGCATAGCTTGCGGCGAAGAAGCTATAAGATCAAACCAAACATGCTGCGGATCCCAACAGATCCATATGCGCCCAAGGTCAGAATAATCGTAATTTGACTTCCAAGTCCAGCCCGGAATCAAGTTTGAAGAGATTTCATCAAAATTTCCGAGGTTATCCTTGGTTTCCAATATACCAATACAAAGAAGGTTATTAGACCGTACAAGAAACCCGACTTCTGCTTGTTTAACAGGATCACATAGACCCCTGATATTCCAAGCACCCAAAATCATATTTACAAGTTGCTAGGAGGAGAGGGACTTACCTCCTTTTGGCACTGCGACCTTTCTTCTTGGCCGTGGATTTTTTCAGCACCGTCCAAACTAAGGAGTTCATCTCCATTTGGTCCAATCTTACGAAGTTCGTCTCCTCATGGTCCAATCTAAGGAGGTCGTGTCATTTGGGTTCAATCATAGGAAGTTCGTCTCCTCTTGGTCCAGTTTAAGGAGTTCATCTTGTTTTGGTCCATTCTTAGGAAGTTTGTCTCCTCTTGGTCTAATCTAAGGTGTTCGTATCCTTTTGGTCCAATCTTTGGAAGTTCGTCTCCTCTTGGACCAATCTAAGGAGTTCGTCTCCTTTTGGGCCAATCTTTGCAAGTTCGTCTCCTCTTGGCCCAATCAATGGAGTTCTTCTCCTTTTGGTCCAATCTTTAGAAGTTCGTCTCCTCTTGGTCCAATCTATGGATTTCGTCTCCTTTTGGTCCAATCGAACCAAGTTTGTCTCCTCTTGATCCAATCTTAGGTGTTCGTCTCCTTTTGCTCCAATCTTAGGATGTTCGTCGCCTCTTGGTGCAATCTAAGGAGTTCGTCTCCTTTTGGGCCAATCTTTGGAAGTTCGTCTCCTCTTGGTCCAATCTAAGGAGTTCATCTCCTTTTAGTCCAATCTAGGGAGTTCCTCTCTCTTTGACGAAATCTTTGGAAGTTCGTCTTCTCTTTATCCAATCTAAGGAGTTCGTCTCCTTTTCGTCCAATATTATCAAGTTCGTCTCCTCTTGGTCCAATCTAAGGAGTTAGTCTCCTTTTGGTCCAATCTTTGGAAGTTCGTCTCCTCTTGGTCCAATCTAAGGAGTTCGTCTCCTCTTGGTCCAATCTAAGGAGTTCGTCTCCATTTGGTCCAATCTTTGGTAGTTCGTCTCCTCTTGGTCTAATCTCAGGGGTTCGTCTCCTCTTAGTCCAATCTAAGGAGTTCGTCTCCTTTTGGTCCAATCTTTTGAAGTTCGTCTCCTCTTGGCCCAATCAAAGGAATTCTTCTCCATTTGGTGCAATCTGTAGAAGCTCGTCTCCTCTTGGTCCAATCTATGGATTTCGTCTCCTTTTGGTCCAATCTAACCAAGTTCGTCTCCTCTTGATCCAAACTTACGTGTTTGTCTCCTTGTGCTCCAATCTTAGGATGTTCGTCGCCTCTTGGTCCAATGTAAGGAGTTCGTCTCCTTTTTGTCAAATCTTTGGAAGTTCATCTCCTCTTGGACCAATCTAAGGAGTTCGTCTCCTTTTGGTCCAATCATTGGTAGTTAGTTTTCTGTCGGTCCAATCTAGGGAGTTCCTCTCTCTTTTACCAAATCTTTGGAAGTTCGTCTTCTCTTGATCGAATCTAAGGAGTTCGTCTCCTCTTGGTCCAATCTAAGGAGTTCGTCTCCTTTTGGTCCAATCTAAGTAGTTCGTCTCCTTTTGGTCCAATCATTGGAAGTTCGTCTCCTCTTGGTCCAATCTAATGAGTTCGTCTCCTTTTGGGCCAATCTTTGCAAGTTCGTCTCCTCTTGGCCCAATCAATAAAGTTCTTCCCCTTTTGGTCCAATCTTTAGAAGTTCGTCTCCCCTTGGTTCAATCTATGGATTTCATCTGCTTTTGGTCCAATCTAACCAAGTTCATCTCCTCTTGATCCAATCATAGGAAGTTCGTCTCCTCTTGGTCCAATCTAAGGAGTTCGTCTCCTTTTGGTCCAATCTTTGGAAGATCGTCTCCTCTTTGTCCAATATAAGGAGTCCGTCTACTCTTGGTCCAATCTATGAAGTTCGTCTCCTTTTGGTCCAATCTTAGGAATTTCGTATCCTGTTGGTCCAATCTAAGGAGTTCTTCTCCTTCTGGTCAAATCTTTGGAAGATCGTCTCCTCTTGGTCCAATCTAAGAAGTTCGTCTACTTTTGGTCCAATCATAGCAAGTTGTCTCCTCTTGGTCCAATGTAAGGAGTTCGTTTCCTTTTGGTCCAATCTTTGGAAGATCGTCACCTCTTGGTCCAATCTACCGAGTCCGTTTCCTTTTGGTCCAATCTAACCAAGTTCGTCACCTCTTGGTCCAACCTAAGGAATTCGTTTCCTTTTGATCCAATCTTTGGATGTTCGTCGCCTCTTGGTCCACTCTAAGGAGTTCGTCTCCTTTTGGTACAATCTTTGGAAGTTCGTCACCTCTTGGTCCAATCTAATGAGTTCGTCTCCTTTTGGTCCAATCTTAGGAAGTTCGTCTTTTCTTGGACCAATCTAAGGAGTTCGTCTCTCTTTCATACAATTTTTGCAAGTTCGTCTCCTCTTGGTCCAATCTAAGGAGTTCGTCTCCTTTTTATTCTTTCCTAGGATGTTTGTCGCCTCTTGGTCCAATCTAAGGAGTTCGTCTTCTTTTGGTCCAATCTTTGGAAGTTCGTCTCCTCTTGGTCCAATCTAAGGAGTTCCTCTCCTTTTGGTCCAATCATTGGTAGTTCGTCTTCTGTTGGTCCAATCTAGGTAGTTCCTCTCTCTTTGCAAAATCTTTGGAAGTTCGTCTTCTCGTTATCCAATCTGAGGAGTTCGTCTCCTCTTGGTCCAATCTAAGGAGTTCGTCTCCTCTTGGTCCAATCTTTGGAAGTTCGTCTCCTTTTGGTCCAATCGTTGGAAGTTCGTCTCCTTTTGGTCCAACCTAAGGAGTTCGTCTATTTTTGGTCCAATCATTGGTAGTTTATTTTTTTCTGTCGGTCCAATCTAGGGATTTCCTCTCTCTTTTAACAATCTTTGGAAGTTCATCTTCTCTGATCGAATCAAAAGAGTTTCGTCCTCCTCTTGGTCATCTAAGGCGTTTTCGTCTCCTTTTGGTCCAATCTTTTTGGAAGTTTCCGTCTCCGCTTGGTCCAATCTTATGATCGTCCTCCTTTTGGGCCAATCTTTTGCAAGTTCGCTCCCTTCGGCCCAATCAATTGGAGTTCTTCCCCTTTTTGGTCAATCTTTAGAAGTTCGTCTCCCCTTGGTCCAATCTATGGATTTCGTCTGCTTTTGGTCCAATCTAACCATGTTCATCTCCTCTTGATCCAATCTTAGGTGTTTGTCTCCTTTTGCTCCAATCTTAGGATGTTTGTCGCCTATTGGTCCAATCTAAGGAGTTCGTCTTCTTTTGGTCCAATCTTTGGAAGTTCGTCTCCTCTTGGTCTAATCTAAGGAGTTCGTCTCCTCTTGGTCCAATCTAAGGAGTTTTTTTTTTTTCGGTCCAATCTAAGGAGTTCGTCTCCATTTGGTCCAATCTAAGGAGGTCCTCTCCTTTTGGTCTAATCTTTGGAAGATCGTCTCCACTTGGTCCAATCTAAGGACTCCGTCTCCTTTTTGTCCAATCTTTTGAAGATCGTCTACTCTTGGTCCAATCTAAGCAGTTCGTCTCGTTTTGGACCAATCATTGGAAGTTAGTCACCTCTTGTTCAGGTCCAATATTACCAATTTCGTCTCCTCTTGGTCCAATCTAAGGAGTTCGTCTCCTTTTGGTCCGATCTGAGGATGTTCGTCACCCCTTGTTCCAATGTAAGGAGTTTGTCTCTTTTTTGTCCAATCTTTGGAATTTCGTCTCCTCTTGGTCCAATCTAAGGAGTTCATCTCCTTTTGATTCAATCTTAGGATGTTCGTCGCCTCTGGGTCCAATCTAAGTAGTTCACCTCCTTTCGGTCCAATCTTTGGAAGTTCGTGTCCTCTTGGTCCAATCTAAGGAGTTCGTCTCCTTTTGGTCCAATCTTTGAAATCGTCCGCCTCTGGTCCAATCTAAGAAGTTCTCTCCTTTTTGTCCATCATAGCAAGTTCTCGCCTCTTGGTCCATCTAAGAAGTTCGTCTCCTTTTTGGTCCAATCATAGCAAAGTTTTTCTTCCTCTTGGATACCAACTAATGAGTTTCGTTGTCCCTTTTGGTCCCAATCTTTTGGAATATCGTCCTCCTCGTGGTCCTATCTATCTGAGAGTTCGTTTTCCTTTTGGTCCAATCTAACCAGTTCATCATCTCCTCTTGGTCCAATCTAAGGGAGTTCGTCTCCTCTTTGTTCAATCTAAGGGAGTTCGTCTCCTCTTGGTCCAATCTAATGAGTTCGTCTCCTTTTTGTCCAATCTTAGGAAGTTCGTCTCCTCTTGGACCAATCTAAGGAGTTCGTCTCTCTTTCATACAATTTTTGCAAGTTCGTCTCCTCTTGGTCCAATCTAAGGAGTTCGCCTCCTTTTGATTCTTTCTTAGGATGTTTGTCGCCTCTTGGTCCAATCTAAGGAGTTCGTCTTCTTTTGGTCCAATCTTTGGAAGTTCATCTCCTCTTGGACCAATCTAAGGAGTTCGTCTCCTTTTGGTCCAATCATTGGTAGTTAGTTTTCTGTCGGTCCAATCTAGGGAGTTCCTCTCTCTTTTACCAAATCTTTGAAAGTTCGTCTTCTCTTGATCGAATCAAAGGAGTTCGTCTCCTTTTGGTCAAATCTTTGGAAGTTCGTCTCCTCTTGGTCCAATCTAATGAGTTCGTCTCCTTTTGGGCCAATCTTTGCAAGTTCGTCTCCTCTTGGCCCAATCAATGGAGTTCTTCCCCTTTTGGTCCAATCTTTAGAAGTTCGTCTCCCCTTGGTCCAATCTATGGATTTCGTCTGCTTTTGGTCCAATCTAACCATGTTCATCTCCTCTTGATCCAATCTTAGGTGTTTGTCTCCTTTTGCTCCAATCTTAGGATATTCGTCGCCTCTTGGTCCAATCTAAGGAGTTTGTCTTCTTTTGGTACAATCTTGAAGTTTCAGTCTCCCTCTTGGTCTAATTAAGGAGTTCGTGTCTGTGGTCCAATCTTTGGACGTTCGTCTCCCTGGCGTCTAATTAAGGAGTTTCGTCTCCTATTGGTCCAATATAAGGATGTTTTTTTTTTTTTTTGGTCCAATTTTAGGAATTTCGTCTCCTTTTGGTCCAATCTAAGGTGGTCCTCTCTTTTTGGTCCAATCTTTGAAAGATCGTCTCCACTTGGTCCAATCTAAGGACTCCGTCTCCTTTTTGTCCAATCTTCTGAAGATCGTCTACTCTTGGTCCAATCTAAGCAGTTCGTCTCCTTTTGGACCAATCATTAGAAGTTAGTCAGCTCTTGTTCGGGTCAAATATTACCAAGTTCATCTCCTCTTGGTCCAATCTAAGGAGTTCATCTCCTTTTGGTCCGATCTAAGGATGTTCGCCGCCCCTTGTTCCAATCTAAGGAGTTCGTCTCTTTTTTGTCCAATCTTTGGAATTTCGTCTCCTCATGGTCCAATCTAAGGAGTTCATCTCCTTTTGATTCAATCTTAGGATGTTCGTCGCCTCTGGGTCCAATCTAAGTAGTTCACCTCCTTTCGGTCCAATCTTTGGAAGTTCGTGTCCTCTTGGTCCAATCTAAGGAGTTCGTCTCCTTTTTGTCCAATCTTTGGAAGATCGTCTCCTCTTGGTCCAATCTAAGAAGTTCTTCTCCTTTTGGTCCAATCATAGGAAGTTAGTCTCCTCTTGGTCCAATCTATGGAGTTCGTCTCCATTTGGTAAAAATCATAGAAGTGGTTCCTTGGTCCAATCTAAGGAGTTCGTTTCCTTTGGTCAATCTTGGAGATCGTCTCCTCTTGGTCCTATCTACGGAGTCGTTTCCTTTGGTCCAATATAAGGAGTTTGTCTCCTCTTTATCCAATGAAAGGAGTTCGTCTCCTTTTGGTCCAATCTTTGGAAGTTCGTCTCCTTTTGGTCCAATCTAAGGAGTTCGTCTCCTTTTGGTCCAAACTTAGGAAGTTCGTCTCCGCTTGTTCCAATCTATGGAGTTCGTCTCCTCTTTATCCAATCTAAGGAGTTCGTCTCCTTTTGGTCCAATCTTAGGAAGTTCATCTCCTGTTTGATTCTTTTTAGGATGTTTGCGCCTTTTGGTCCAATCTTAGGAAGTTCGTCTCCTCTTGGTCCAATCTAAGGAGTTCGTCTCCGTTGAGTGCAATCTAACCAAGATCGTCTCCTCTTGGTCCAATCTAAGGAGTTCGTCTCCTTTTGGTCCAATCTAGGTAGTTCCTCTCTCTTTGACAAAATCTTTGGAAGTTCGTCTTCTCGTTATCCAATCTGAGGAGTTCGTCTCCTCTTGGTCCAATCTAAGGAGTTCGTCTCCTTTTGGTCCAATCTTTGGAAGTTCGTGTCCTCTTGGTCCAATCTAATGAGTTCGTCTCCTTTTGGTCCAATCTTAGTAAGTTCGTCCCCACTTGGTCTAATCTAAGGAGTTCGTCTCCATTTGGTCCAACTAACCAAGATCGTCTCCTCTTGGTCAAATCTACGGAGTTCATGTCCTTTTGGTCCAATTTTAGGAATTTCGTCTCCCTTTGGTCCAATCTAAGGAGTTCGTCTCCTTTTGGTCGAATCTTTGGAAGTTCGTCTCCTCTTGGTCCAATCTAAGGAGTTCGTCTCCTTTTGGTCCAATCATTGGAAGTTCATCTCCTATTGGTCCAATCTAGGGAGTTCGTCTCTTTTTGACCAAATATTTGGAATTTCGTCTTCTCTTGATCCAATCTAAGGAGTTCGTCTCATTTTGGTTCAATATTATCAAGTTCGTCTCCTTTTGGTCCAATCTTTGGAAGTTCGTCTCTTCTTGGTCTAATCTAAGGAGTTCGTCTCCTCTTGGTCCAATCTAAGGAGTTTTTTTTTTTTTTCGGTCCAATCTTAGGAGTTCGTCTCCATTTGGTCCAATCTAAGGAGGTCTTCTCCTTTTGGTCCAATCTTTGGAAGATCGTCTCCACTTGGTCCAATCTAAGGACTCCGTCTCCTTTTTGTCCAATCTTTTGAAGATCGTCTACTCTTGGTCCAATCTAAGCAGTTCGTCTCCTTTTGGACCAATCATTGGAAGTTAGTCACCTCTTGGTCGGGTTAAATATTACCAAGTTCGTCTCCTCTTGGTCCAATCTAAGGAGTTCGTCTCCTTTTGGTCCGATCTGAGGATGTTCGTCACCCCTTGTTCCAATGTAAGGAGTTTGTCTCTTTTTTGTCCAATCTTTGGAATTTCGTCTCCTCTTGGTCCAATCTAAGGAGTTCATCTCCTTTTGATTCAATCTTAGGATGTTCGTCGCCTCTGGGTCCAATCTAGGTAGTTCACCTCCTTTCGGTCCAATCTTTGGAAGTTCGTGTCCTCTTGGTCCAATCTAAGGAGTTCGTCTCCTTTTGGTCCAATCTTTGGAAGATCGTCTCCTCTTGGTCCAATCTAAGCAGTTCCTCTCCTTTTTGTCCAATCATTGGAAGTTCGTCTCCTCTTGGTCCAATCTAAGGAGTTCGTCTCCTTTTGGTCCAATCTTTGGAAGATCGTCTCGTCTTTGTCCAATATAAGGAGTCCGTCTACTCTTGGTCCAATCTACGGAGTTCGTCTCCTTTTGGTCCAATCTTAGGAATTTCGTCTCCTATTGGTCCAATCTAAGGAGTTCTTCTCCTTGTGGTCAAATCTTTGGAAGATCGTCTCCTCATGATCCAATCTAAGAAGTTCGTCTCCTTTTGGTCCAATCATAGCAAGTTGTCTCCTCTTGGTCCAATCTAAGGAGTTTCCTTTTGGTCCAATCTTTGGAAGATCGTCTCCTCTTGGTCCAATCTACGGAGTTCGATTCCTTTTGGTCCAATCTAACCAAGTTCGTCACTTCTTGGTCCAATCTAAGGAATTCGTTTCCTTTTGATCCAATCTTTGGATGTTCGTCGCCTCTTGGTCCACTCTAAGGAGTTCGTCTCCTTTTGGTCCAATCTTTGGAGGTTTCGTCTCTCTTGGTCCAATATAATGAGTTCGTCCCTTTTTGTCCAATCGTAGGAAGTTGTCTCCTCTGGACAATCTAAGGAGTGTCTCCTTTCATTACAATTTTTTGCAAGTTGTCTCCTCTTGGTCCAAATCTAAGATTCGTCTCCTTGATTCTTTTTAAGATGTTTGTCGCCTCTGGTCCAATCTAATGAGTTCGTCACCTTTTGGTCCAATGTTTGGAAGTTCGTCTCCTCTTGGTCCAAATTAAGTAGTTCGTCTCCCTTTGGTCCAAATCATTGGTAGTTCGTTATTATGTTGTCCAATCTAGGTAGTCCTCTCTCTTTGACAAAAATCTTTGGAAGTTCGGTCTACTCGTTTCCAATTGAGGAGTTCGTCTCATCTTGTCCAAATCTAAGGAGTTCGTCTCCTTTGGTCCAATCTAAGTAGTCGTATCCTTTGGTTAAATCTAGGAGTTCGTTCTCCTTTGGTCCAAATCTAAAAAGTTAGTTCGGTCTCATTGTGGTCCAATCTTTGGAGTTCGTCTCCTCTTTGGTCCAATCTAAGGAGTTCGTCTCCTTTTGGTCCAATCTTAGGAAGTTCGTCCCCACTTGGTCTAATCTAAGGAGTTCGTCTCCATTTGGTCCAATCTAACCAAGATCGTCTCCTCTTGGTCCAATCTACGGAGTTCATGTCCTTTTGGTCCAATTTTAGGAATTTCGTCTCCTTTTGGTCCAATCTAAGGTGGTCCTCTCTTTTTGGTCCAATCTTTGAAAGATCGTCTCCACTTGGTCCAATCTAAGGACTCCGTCTCCTTTTTGTCCAATCTTCTGAAGATCGTCTACTCTTGGTCCAATCTAAGCAGTTCGTCTCCTTTTGGACCAATCATTGGAAGTTAGTCACCTCTTGTTCGGGTCAAATATTACCAAGTTCATCTCCTCTTGGTCCAATCTAAGGAGTTCATCTCCTTTTGGTCCGATCTAAGGATGTTCGCCGCCCCTTGTTCCAATCTAAGGAGTTCGTCTCTTTTTTGTCCAATCTTTGGAATTTCGTCTCCTCTTGGTCCAATCTAAGGAGTTCATCTCCTTTTGACTCAATCTTAGGATGTTCGTCGCCTCTGGGTCCAATCTAGTAGGTTCACCTCCTTTAGGGCCCAATTTCTTGGAAGTCGTGTCCTCTTGGTCCAATGTAAGGAGGTCGTCTCCTTTTGGGAACAATCTTGGAAGATCGTCTCCTCTTGGTCCAAGCTAAGAAGCGTTTCTTCTCCTTTTGTCCAATCATAGGAAGTGGTCTCCTCTTGTCCCAATCTATGGAGTTCGTCTCCTTTGGGTCCATTATCTTTGGCAGATCGTCTCCTATTTGTACAATATATAGGAGCGTCTAATCTTGGTCAATCTACGGAGTTTGTCTCCTTTTGGTCCAAATCTTAGGAATTCGTCTCATGTGTCCAATCTAAGGAGTTTAATCATTCTGGTCAATCTTTGGAGTGTTCTATTGGTCCAATCTAAGAAGTTGTCTCTTTTGGTCCCAATCGTAGTACAAGTTGTCTCCGTATTGGTCCAATCTAAGAAGTCGTCTCCTTTGGTCCAATCTTTGGAAGATCGTCTCCTCTTGGTCCTATCTACGGAGTTCGTTTCCTTTTGGTCCAATCTAACCAAGTTCATCACCTCTTGGTCCAATCTAAGGAATTCGTTTCCTTTTGATCCAATCTTTGGATGTTGGTCGCCTCTTGGTCCAATCTAAGGAGTTCGTCTCCTTTTGGTCCAATCTTTGGAAGTTCGTCTCTTCTTGGTCCAACCTTAGAAATTCGTCTCCTTTTGGTCCAATCTTAGGAAGTTCGTCTCCTCTTGGACCAATCTAAGGAGTTCGTCTCTCTTTCATACAATTTTTGCAAGTTCGTCTCCTCTTGGTCCAATCTAAGGAGTTCGCCTCCTTTTGATTCTTTCTTAGGATGTTTGTCGCCTCTTGGTCCAATCTAACGAGTTCGTCTTCTTTTGGTCCAATCTTTGGAAGTTCGTCTCCTCTTGGTGCAATCTAAGGAGTTCCTCTCCTTTTGGTCCAATCATTGGTAGTTCGTCTTCTGTTGGTCCAATCTAGGTAGTTCCTCTCTCTTTGACAAAATCTTTGGAAGTTCGTCTTCTCGTTATCCAATCTGAGGAGTTCGTCTCCTCTTGGTCCAATCTAAGGAGTTCGTCTCCTTTTGGTCCAATCTAAGTAGTTCGTCTCCTTGTGGTCCAATCTTTGGAAGTTCGTCTCCTCTTGGTCCAATCTAATGAGTTCGTCTCCTTTTGGTCCAATCTTTGGAAGTTCGTCCCCACTTGGTCTAATCTAAGGAGTTCGTCTCCATTTGGTCCAATCTAACCAAGATCGTCTCCTCTTGGTCCAATCTACAAAGTTCATGTCCTTTTGGTCCAAATTTAGGAATTTCGTCTCCCTTTGGTCCAATCTAAGGACTTCGTCTCCTTTTGGTCGAATCTTTGGAAGTTCGTCTCCTCTTGGTCCAATCTAAGGAGTTCGTCTCCTTTTGGTCCAATCATTGGAAGTTCATCTCCTATTGGTCCAATCTAGGGAGTTCGTCTCTTTTTGACCAAATATTTGGAATTTCGTCTTCTCTTGATCCAATCTAAGGAGTTCGTCTCATTTTGGTTCAATATTATCAAGTTCGTCTCCTCTTAGTCCAATCTAAGGAGTTCGTCTCCTTTTAGTCCAATCTTGGAAAGTTCGTCTCCTCTTGGTCTAATCTAAGTAGTTCGTCTCCTCTTGGTCCAATCTAAGGAGTTTTTTTTTTTTCTGTCCAATCTAAGGAGTTCGTCTCCATTTGGTCCAATCTAAGGAGGTCCTCTCCTTTTGGTCCAATCTTAGGAAGATCGTCTCCACTTGGTCCAATCTAAGGACTCCGTCTCCTTTTTGTCCAATCTTTTGAAGATCGTCTACTCTTGGTCCAATCTAAGCAGTTCGTCTCCTTTTGGACCAATCATTGGAAGTTAGTCACCTCTTGTTCAGGTCCAATATTACCAAGTTCGTCTCCTCTTGGTCCAATCTAAGGAGTTCGTCTCCTTTTGGTCCGATCTGAGGATGTTCGTCACCCCTTGTTCTAATGTAAGGAGTTCGTCTCTTTTTTGTCCAATCATTTGAATTTCGTCTCCTCTTGATCCAATCTAAGGAGTTCATCTCCTTTTGATTCAATCTTAGGATGTTTGTCGCCTCTGGGTCCAATCTAAGTAGTTCATCTCCTTTCGGTCCAATCTTTGGAAGTTCGTGTCCTCTTGGTCCAATCTAAGGAGTTCGTCTCCTTTTGGTCCAATCTTTGGAAGATCGTCTCCTCTTGGTCCAATCTAAGCAGTTCCTCTCCTTTTTGTCCAATCATTGGAAGTTCGTCTCCTCTTGGTCCAATCTAAGGAGTTCGTCTCCTTTTGGTCCAATCTTTGGAAGATCGTCTCGTCTTTGTCCAATATAAGGAGTCCGTCTACTCTTGGTCCAATCTACGGAGTTCGTCTCCTTTTGGTCCAATCTTAGGAATTTCGTCTCCTATTGGTCCAACCTAAGGAGTTCTTCTCCTTGTGGTCAAATCTTTGGAAGATCGTCTCCTCATGATCCAATCTAAGAAGTTCGTCTCCTTTTGGTCCAATCATAGCAAGTTGTCTCCTCTTGGTCCAATCTAAGGAGTTCGTTTCCTTTTGGTCCAATCTAACTAAGTTCGTCACTTCTTGGTCCAATCTAAGGAATTCGTTTCCTTTTGATCCAATCTTTGGATGTTCGTCGCCTCTTGGTCCACTCTAAGGAGTTCGTCTCCTTTTGGTCCCATCTTTGGAAGTTCGTCTCCTCTTGTCCAATCTATGAGTTGTCGTCTCCTTTTTGTCAATCTTAGGAAGTTCGTCTCCTCTGGACCATCAAGGAGTTCGTCTCTACTTTCATACAATTTTGCAAGTTCGTCCCCTCTTGTCCAATCTAAGGAGTTCTTCTCCTTTTTGATTCTGTCTTAGGATGTTTTCGCCTCCTTTGTCCAATCTAAGGAGTTCGTCTTCTTTGGTCCAATCGTTTTGAAGTTCGTCCCTCTTGGTCCAATCTAAGGAGTTCGTCTCCTTTTGGTCCAATCTAGGTAGTTCCTCTCTCTTTGACAAAATCTTTGGAAGTTCGTCTTCTCGTTATCCAATCTGAGGAGTTCGTCTCCTCTTGGTCCAATCTAAGGAGTTCGTCTCCTTTTGGTCCAATCTAAGTAGTTCGTCTCCTTGTGGTCCAATCTTTGGAAGTTCGTCTCCTCTTGGTCCAATCTAATGAGTTCGTCTCCTTTTGGTCCAATCTTAGGAAGTTCGTCCCCACTTGGTCTAATCTAAGGAGTTCGTCTCCATTTGGTCCAATCTAACCAAGATCGTCTCCTCTTGGTCCAATCTACGGAGTTCATGTCCTTTTGGTCCAATTTTTGGAATTTCGTCTCCTTTTGGTCCAATCTAAGGAGGTCCTCTCCTTTTGGTTCAATCTTTGAAAGATCGTCTCCACTTGGTCCAATCTAAGGACTCCGTCTCCTTTTTGTCCAATCTTTTGAAGATCGTCTACTCTTGGTCCAATCTAAGTAGTTCGTCTCCTTTTGGACCAATCATTGGAAGTTAGTCACCTCTTGTTCGGGTCCAATATTACCAAGTTCGTCTCCTCTTGTTCCAATCTAAGGAGTTTGTCTCCTTTTGGTCCGATCTGAGGATGTTCGTCACCCCTTGTTCCAATGTAAGGAGTTCGTCTCTTTTTTGTCCAATCTTTGGAATTTCGTCTCCTCTTGATCCAATCTAAGGAGTTCATCTCCTTTTGATTCAATCTGAGGATGTTGGGCGCCTCTGGGTACGATCTAAGTAGTTCATCTCTTTTCGGTCCAATATTTGGAAGTTCGTGTCCTCTTGGTCCAATCTAAGGAGTTCGTCTCCTTTTGGTCCAATCTTTGGAAGATCCTCTCCTCTTGGTCCAATCTAAGCAGTTCCTCTCCTTTTTGTCCAATCATAGGAAGATCGTCTCCTCTTTGTCCAATATAAGGAGTCCGTCTACTCTTGGTCCAATCTACGGAGTTCGTCTCCTTTTGGTCCAATCTTAGGAATTTCGTCTCCTATTGGTCCAACCTAAGGAGTTCTTCTCCTTGTGGTCAAATCTTTGGAAGATCGTCTCCTCTTGATCCAATCCAAGAAGTTCGTCTCCTTTTGGTCCAATCATAGCAAGTTGTCTCCTCTTGGTCCAATCTAAGAAGTTCGTCTCCTTTTGGTCCAATCATAGCAAGTTGTCTCCTCTTGGTCCAATCTAAGGAGTTTCCTTTTGGTCCAATCTTTGGAAGATCGTCTCCTCTTGGTCCAATCTACGGAGTTCGTTTCCTTTTGGTCCAATCTAACCAAGTTCGTCACTTCTTGGTCCAATTTAAGGAATTCGTTTCCTTTTGATCCAATCTTTAGATGTTCGTCGCCTCTTGGTCCACTCTAAGGAGTTCGTCTTCTTTTGGTCCAATCTTTGGAAGTTCGTCTCCTCTTGGTCCAATCTAATGAGTTCGTCTCCTTTTTGTCCAATCTTAGGAAGTTCGTCTCCTCTTGGACCAATCTAAGGAGTTCGTCTCTCTTTCATACAATTTTTGCAAGTTCGTCTCTTCTTGGTCCAATCTAAGGAGTTCGTCTCCTTTTGATTCTTTCTTAGGATGTTTGTCGCCTCTTGGTCCAATCTAAGGAGTTCGTCTTCTTTTGGTCCAATCTTTGGAAGTTCATCTCCTCTTGGACCAATCTAAGGAGTTCGTCTCCTTTTGGTCCAATCATTGGTAGTTAGTTTTCTGTCGGTCCAATCTAGGGAGTTCCTCTCTCTTTTACCAAATCTTTGGAAGTTCATCTTCTCTTGATCGAATCAAAGGAGTTCGTCTCCTCTTGGT
>JAGKPW010001189.1:5000-7500 GCA_019926035.1 Melaleuca alternifolia
GATCGGATCGTGCGTGTCATACGTGGATCGTGGCCCTTAATCGATCGGATCGTTCATGGATCGATCGCTCGTTCATGGATCATGTCCTGCATCGATCGTATTCGTGCACGGACGTGGCCTTGGTCGATCACGGACGATCGCTCGTCATGGCTCACACGGATCGATCGCTCGTGCATGTATCGTGGCCGTGGTCGATCAACCGGATCGTGGCCTGAAATCGATCGGATCGGTGTGCACGATCGTGGCCTTGGTCGTGGTCATAGGATCGATCGGCTCGGTCGGGATCATCGCCTGCAACGCTCGACTCGTGGCTGGTCGATCAAGGGTATCGTTGCCTGGTCGATTCACGGATCGATCGGCTCGTTCTGGATCGTGGTTCGTGGCCTGCATCGATAGGATCGTGGCCGTGGTCGATCATGGATCGTGGCCTGAATCGATCGGATCGTGCATGGATCGTGGCCTTGGTCGTGCATGGATCGATCGGCTCGTTCATGGATCATGGCCTGCATCGATCGGATCGTGCACGGATCGTGGCCTTGGTCGATCACGGATCGATCGGCTCGTTCATGGATCACACGGATCGATCGGCTCGTGCATGGATCGTGGCCGTGGTCGATCACGGATCGTGGCCTGAATCGATCGGATCGTGCATGGATCGTGGCCTTGGTCGTACATGGATCGATCGGCTCGTTCATGGATCGTGGCCTTGGTCGTGCATGGATCGATCGGCTCGTTCATGGATCGTGGCCTGCATCGATCGGATCGTGCGTGGTCGATCACGGATCGTGGCCTGCATCGATCACGGATCGATCGGATCGTGCGGATCATGGCCTGCATCGATCGGATCGTGCACGGATCGTGGCCTTGGTCGATCACGGATCGATCGGCTCGTGCATGGATCGTGGCCGTGGTCGATCACGGATCGTGGCCTGAATCGATCGGATCGTGCATGGATCGTGGCCTGGTCGTGCATGGATCGATCGTCCGTTCATGGATCGTGGCCTGGTCGTGCATGGATCGATCGGTCGTTCATGGATCATGGCCTGCACGATCGGATCGTGCACGGATCGTGGCCGTTGGTCGATCACGTCGATCGGACTCGTTCATGGATCATGGAATCGTGATCGGATCGTGGCCTATCGATCGGATCGATGGATCGTGGGTCGATGGATCGTCGGCACGTCGGCCTTGGTCGTGCATGGATCGATCGGCTCGTTCATGGATCGTGGCCTGGTCGTGGATCGATCGGATCGTGTCGGTCGATCACGGATCGTGGCCTGCATCGATCACGGATCGATCGGATCGTGCACGGCTCGTTCATGGATCAACGGATCGATCGGCTCGTGCATGGATCGTGGCCGTGGTCGATCACGGATCGTGGCCTGAATCGATCGGATCGTGCATGGATCGTGGCCTTGGTCGTGCATGGATCGATCGGCTCGTTCATGGATCGATCGGATCGTGCGTGGTCGATCACGGATCGATCATCCTATCGATCGGCTCGTTCATGGATCATGGCCCTGCATCGCGGATCGTGCTGGATCACGGATCGATCGGCTCGTTCATGGATCGTGGCCTGCATCGATCGGATCGTGCGTGGTCGATCACGGATCGTGGCCTTGCTCGATATGATCGATCGGCTCGTCATGGATCGTGATGGATCGTGCATGGATCGTGGTTGGTCGATCACGGATCGGATGCGGGCCTTGTCGATCACGGATCGATCGGCTCGTCATGGATCATGCATGCATCGATCGGATCGTGTGTGGTCGATCACGGATCGTGGCCTTGCTCGATCATGGATCGATCGGCCATTCATGGATCACACGGATCGATCGGCTCGTGCATGGATCGTGGCTTGGTCGATCACACGGATCGATCGGCTCGTTCATGGATCATGGATGGTCGATCAGGGATCGATCGGCTCGTTCATGGATCGTGCCCCGATCACGGAGGGTCGATCAGCTCGTGCATGGATCGTGGCCCCGGTCGATCGATCGGCTCGTTCATGGATCATGGCCGGGGTCGATCAGCTCGTGCATGGATCGTGGCCCTGATCGTTCACGGGTCGTGCCCCGCTCGTCCCTGGACGATCCCGACCGTGACCCGATCTTCCATGGGCGATCACGGATCATGTCCCGGTCGACCGACCGGATCGTGGCCCGGTCCATGGTCGATCCGGTGTCGTCTTCCCCTCGTCCATCACGAGACCATCGAGCGGCCTCGGTCAACATGGCGCACCGAGTTTTTCAAAATTCGAGAATGCATCGGAAGTCACATAAGGCATAACACGGAAATCCTTCTAGGAACTTGGGACAATTCACGTACATGGTCCGATTGCTACTTCACCGGTCGTTTCTCCTCCGATTTGATCCATTCTTCTTCCTAAATTTTGTTTGTGTCACAAAATAGGCACCCCACTGGTTTCCCGACCCCCCAACTTATTTTTATAATTTTCGGTATTTTTTCAAAATTTTTAAGTACCAAAAAAAAAAAAAAA
>JAGKPW010001189.1:15000-17500 GCA_019926035.1 Melaleuca alternifolia
CTGGTCGTCATGGATCGTGGCCTGGTCCATTCGTGGCCTTGTTGATCATGGATCGTGGCTAAGGTTGATCCTCGTCCGTGGCCGTGGTCATCATGGGCCAGGGTCGATCGGCTCGTTCACGGATCATCGATGGATCGTGGCCTTGGTCGATCACGGATCGATCGGCTCGTTCATGGATTGATCGGTCGTGGCATCGGATCGCTGAATCGATCGGATCGTGCCTTGGTCGATCACGGATCGGGCTCGTTCATGGATCGTGGATCGTGGCGCATCGATCGGATCGTGCGTGGTCGAGCGTGGATCGCGATCGGATCATGGATCGATCGGCTCGTTCATGGATCATGGATCGATCGCGTTGGATCATCGGATGGATCGGGATCGATCGGCTCGTGCATGGATCGGGCCGTGGTCGATCACGGATCGTGGCCTGAATCGATCGTCGGGTGCACGGATCGTGGCCTTGGTCGTGCATGGATCGATCGGCTCGTTCATGGATCATCGCCTGCATCGATCGGATCGTGCTGGTCGATCACGGATCGTGGCCTTGGTCGATCACGGATCGATCGGCTCGTTCATGGATCGTGGATCGTGGCCTGCATCGATCGGATCGTGGCGTGGGTCGATCATGGGATCGTGGCCTGAATCGATCGGATCGTGCACGGATCGTGGCCTTGGGCGTGCATGGACGATCGGCTCGTTATGGATCGTGGCCTGCATCGATCGGATCGTGGCGTGGTCGATCACGGATCGTGGCCTGGATCACGGATCGATCGGCTCGTTCATGGATCGTGGCCTGCATCGATCGGATCGTGCGTGGTCGATCGTGGATCGTGGCCTGAATCGATCGGATCGTGCAGGGATCGTGGCCTTGGTCGTGCATGGATCGATCGGCTCGTTCATGGATTGTGGCTGCATCGATCGGATCGTGCGTGGTCGATCACGGATCGTGGCCTGCATCGATCACGGATCGATCGGATCGGATCGTGGCCTGCATCGATCGGATCGCACGGATCGTGGCCTGGTCGATCACGGATCGATCGGCTCGTGCATGGATCGTGGCCGTGGTCGATCACGGATCGTGGCCTGAATCGATCGGATCGTGCATGGATCGTGGCCTTGGTCGCATGGATCGATCGATGGATCGTGGCCTTGGTCGTGCATGGATCGATCGGCTCGTTCATGGATCATGGCCTGCATCGATCGGATCGTGCACGGATCGTGGCCTTGGTCGATACGGATCGATCGGCTCGTCATGGATCATGGAATCGTGATCGGATCGTGGCCTATCGATCGGATCGATGGATCGTGGGTCGATGGATCGTCGGCACGTCGGCCTTGGTCGTGCATGGATCGATCGGCTCGTTCATGGATCGTGGCCTGGTCGTGGATCGATCGGATCGTGTCGGTCGATCACGGATCGTGGCCTGCATCGATCACGGATCGATCGGATCGTGCACGGCTCGTTCATGGATCAACGGATCGATCGGCTCGTGCATGGATCGTGGCCGTGGTCGATCACGGATCGTGGCCTGAATCGATCGGATCGTGCATGGATCGTGGCCTTGGTCGTGCATGGATCGATCGGCTCGTTCATGGATCGATCGGATCGTGCGTGGTCGATCACGGATCGATCATCCTATCGATCGGCTCGTTCATGGATCATGGCCCTGCATCGCGGATCGTGCTGGATCACGGATCGATCGGCTCGTTCATGGATCGTGGCCTGCATCGATCGGATCGTGCGTGGTCGATCACGGATCGTGGCCTTGCTCGATATGATCGATCGGCTCGTCATGGATCGTGATGGATCGTGCATGGATCGTGGTTGGTCGATCACGGATCGGATGCGGGCCTTGTCGATCACGGATCGATCGGCTCGTCATGGATCATGCATGCATCGATCGGATCGTGTGTGGTCGATCACGGATCGTGGCCTTGCTCGATCATGGATCGATCGGCCATTCATGGATCACACGGATCGATCGGCTCGTGCATGGATCGTGGCTTGGTCGATCACACGGATCGATCGGCTCGTTCATGGATCATGGATGGTCGATCAGGGATCGATCGGCTCGTTCATGGATCGTGCCCCGATCACGGAGGGTCGATCAGCTCGTGCATGGATCGTGGCCCCGGTCGATCGATCGGCTCGTTCATGGATCATGGCCGGGGTCGATCAGCTCGTGCATGGATCGTGGCCCTGATCGTTCACGGGTCGTGCCCCGCTCGTCCCTGGACGATCCCGACCGTGACCCGATCTTCCATGGGCGATCACGGATCATGTCCCGGTCGACCGACCGGATCGTGGCCCGGTCCATGGTCGATCCGGTGTCGTCTTCCCCTCGTCCATCACGAGACCATCGAGCGGCCTCGGTCAACATGGCGCACCGAGTTTTTCAAAATTCGAGAATGCATCGGAAGTCACATAAGGCATAACACGGAAATCCTTCTAGGAACTTGGACAATTCACGTACATGGTCCGATTGCTACTTCACCGATC
>JAGKPW010001190.1:12500-14321 GCA_019926035.1 Melaleuca alternifolia
CGACAGTGCCTCGTGGTGCGACAGGGTCCGGACACGACGGGGCTCTCACCCTCTCTGGCGCCCCCCCCCCCCCCCCCTCCCCCCGGGCCCCCCCTTTGCCCCCCCCTTTGCCCCCCGCCCCCCCCCCCCCCCTTCCAGTGATCGTGGTCCCCCGGTCCGTCGCTGAGGACGCTTCTCCAAACTACAATTCGAACGCCGAGGGCGCCCGATTCTCATGCTGGGCTCGTCCCGGTTCGCTCGCCGTTACTAGGGGAATCCTTGTTTATGTTTCTTTTTTCCTCCGCTTTATTGATATGCTTAAACGCAGCGGGTACCCCGCTTTGACCTGGGGGTCGCGTTGGTAAAAATAATTATAATTCGCGGACGCTGCGCACGAGCGCCACGCGAACCTGCATTGGGTGTTCAACCACCGATGTCCTTGGGTGCTAATCGCTCCGACGCTCGATTTTGGGCCAACCGGGACGAGGTCGTCACGGGAGGCCAACTTACGCGCCCAAGTTCCTCCCGCCCGCATTCCGTGCGAGGGATTTAGGGGCAACGCCATGTGTGACACCCAGGCAAACGTGCCCTCACCGGATGGTTACGGGCGCAACTTGCATTCAAAGACTCGATGGTTCACGGGATTCTGCAATTCACACCAAGTATCGCAGTTCGCTACGTTCTTCATCGATGCGAGAGCCGAGATACCCGTTGCCGAGAGTCGTTATAAGTAATAGGAGATTGCATGGCATCCCATGCACGCACCATGTCTGGGGTGATGGGAGCATCGCACTCTTGTTTGATTTCCTTGGCGCATTCCGCGCCGGGTTCGTTAATGCCGCCGAGAAACGCCCGAGCGCGCTAGGCGCCCGCGCGATCCGAGCGTCGGGGGACGTTAGGCGAGCCCACCGCCCCCGTCGAGTTTGTTACTAGTTCTCTGGTCGTTCTGCTGTGCAAGATTCGACAATGATCCTTCCGCAGGTTCACCTACGGAAACCTTGTTACGACTTCTCCTTCCTCTAAATGATAAGGTTCAGTGGACTTCTCGCGACTTCATCGGCGGCGAACCGCCCACGTCGCCGCGATCCGAACACTTCACCGGACCATTCAATCGGTAGGAGCGACGGGCGGTGTGTACAAAGGGCAAGGACGTAGTCAACGCGAGCTGATGACTCGCGCTTACTAGGAATTCCTCGTTGAAGACCAACAATTGCAATGATCTATCCCCATCACGATGAAATTTCAAAGATTACCCAGGCCTGTCGGCCAAGGCTATAGACTCGTTGAATACATCAGTGTAGCGCGCGTGCGTCCCAGAACATCTAAGGGCATCACAGACCTGTTATTGCCTCAAACTTCCTTAGTCTAAACGACCATAGTCCCTCTAAGAAGCTGGCCGTGAAGATGTACATCCACATAGCTAGTTAGCAGGCTGAGGTCTCGTTCGTTATCGGAATTAACCAGACAAATCGCTCCACCAACTAAGAACGGCCATGCACCACCACCCATAGAATCAATAAAGAGCTCTCAGTCTGTCAATCCTTACTATGTCTGGACCTGGTAAGTTTCCCCGTGTTGAGTCAAATTAAGCCGCAGGCGCCACTCCTGGTGGTGCCCTTCCGTCAATTCCTTTAAGTTTCAGCCTTGCGACCATACTCCCCCCGGAACCCAAAAACTTTGATTTCTCATAAGGTGGCGGCGGAGTCCTAAAAGTAAACATCCGCCGATCCCTAGTCGGCATCGTTTATGGTTGAGACTAGGACGGTATCTGATCGTCTTCGAGCCCCCAACTTTCGTTCTTGATTACTGAAAACATCCTTGGCAAATGCTTTCGCAGTTGTT
>JAGKPW010001192.1:0-10195 GCA_019926035.1 Melaleuca alternifolia
ATATGTATTCGCAATGATAGTTTGTCTCAATATTCGTGATTTTGCTGCATGCGATGCGATTGTAGATGTAGAGGCGATCGGATATATTTGTCACTCTCCGTTTTTTGGTTCGATGATGCTCTGTCACTGTCCATCTGCAGTTCGTCTGCATACGAGGGACTTATCCATCTGGTGAAACTGTAAAAGCTAATCCGAACATCACGGCGGTTTTGATGAACTTCAAGTACGCCAACTCACTTCCTCCTCTCTCTCTCTCTCTCAGATATGCATTCGCAATGATCGTTTGTCTCCATATTCGTGATTTTACTGCATGCGATGCTCTTGTAGATGTAGAGGCGATCGGATGTATTTATCACTCTCCGTTTTTTGGTTCGATGATGTTCTGTCCCTGTTCATCTACAGTTCGTCTGCATACGAGAGAGTTATCTGTCCGATGATATTGGAAAAGCAAATCCAAACTTCGCGGCGGTTTCGAAGAACTTAAGGTACGCGAACTCACTTCCTCCTCTCTCTTTCTCTCAAATATGCATTCGCGATGATCGTTTGTCTCAATATTCGTGATTTTGCTGCATGCGATCGATTGTAGATGTAGAGGCGATCGTATATATTTTCACTGTTCCATTTTTTTTTGGTTCGATGATGCTGGGGTGGCTGTCCCTGTCCCATGCTGCAGTTCGTCTGCCTACTGAGAGTTATCCTCCACCGGTGACAATGAAAGACAAATTCCAACTTCGCGCGGTTTCGAAGAACTTCAGTTAGCCACCTCATTCTCCTCTCTCTTTCTCTCAGTACGCTTCCGCAATGATCGTTTTCTCCATATGCATGATTTTGCTACATGCGATACGATTGTAGATGTAGAGGCGATCGGATTATATTGTCAATCCTCCTCATCTCCCTCCGTTTTTTGGTTCGATGCATGCCTGTCCCTGTCCATCTGCGTTCGTCTGCAATATGGAGAGTTATCTGTCATGAAGTCTATAAAGCAAATCCCGTACTTTGCATGGCGTTTCGAAGACCTTCAGGTCCGCACTCACCTCCTCCTCTCCTCTCTCTCTCTCTCTCAGATATGCATTCGCTATGATCGTTTGTTTCCATATTCGTGATTTTGGCTGGTGCTATTCTTGTAGAGAAGAGAAGAATAGATGTATTTTGTCACTCTCTGTTTTTTGGTTCGATGAATGTTTCACTGGTCCATCTGCAGTGTCGTCCTCGTTACGAGGGACTCTCGATCCGGTGAAACTGTAAAAGCAAATCCGACTGGACGGCGGTTATCGATGAATTCAAGTACGCGAACTCACTCCTCCTCTCCTCTTTTCTCTCAGATATGTATTTCGCAATGATAGTTTTGTCCGCAATATTCGTGATTTTTGCTGCATGCGATGCGATTGGTAGATGTAGAGGCATCGGCTTATTTGTCCACTCTCCCTTTTTGGGTAGGGTTTATTTGGTTCGATGATGCTCTGTCCCTGTCCATCTGCAGTTCGTCTACATACGAGAGAGTTATCCGTCCAGTGAAAATGTAAAAGAAAATCCAAACTTCGCGGCGGTTTCGAAGAACTTCAGGTACGCGAACTCACTTCCTCCTCTCTCTTTCTATCAAATATGCATTCGCGATGATCGTTTGTCTCAATATTCGTGATTTTGCCACATGCGATAAGATTGTAAATGTAGAGGCGATCGGATATATTTGTCACTGTCCGTTTTTTGGTTCGATGATGCTCTGTCCCTGTCCATCTGCAGTTTGTCTGCATACGAGAGAGTTATCCGTCTGGTGAAAATGTAAAAGAAAATCCGAACTTCGCGGCAGTTTCAAAGAACTTCAGGTACTCGAACTCACTTCCTCCTCTCTCTTTCTCTCAGAAATGTATTCGCGATGATTGTTTGTCTCCATATTCCTGACTTCGCTGCATGCGATAAGATTGTAGATGTAGAGGCGGTCGGATCTATTTGTCACTCTCCGTTTTTTGGTTCGATGATGCTCTGTCCCTGTCCATCTGTAGTTCGTCTGCATACGAGAGAGTTATCCGTCCGGTGAAACTGTAAAAGCAAATCCGGACTTCACGGCGGTTTCGAAGAACTTCAGGTACGCCAACTCACTTCCTCCTCTCTCTCTCTCTCTCTCAGAAATGTATTCACGATGATTGTTTGTCTCCATATTCCTGACTTCGCTGCATGCGATAAGATTGTAGATGTAGAGGCGGTCGGATCTATTTGTCACTCTCTGTTTTTTGGTTCGATGATGCTCTGTCCCTGTCCATCTGCAGTTCGTCTACATACGAGAGAGTTATCCGTCCGGTGAAACTGTAAAAGCAAATCCGGACTTCGCGGCGGTTTCGAAGAACTTCAGGTACGCCAACTCACTTCCTCCTCTCTCTAGTTGTCTTCGATATGCACTTTCGCTGATCGTTTGTCTCCATATTCGTGGTTTTGCGGCATGCGATGCGATTGTAGATTTAGAGGCGATCGGATGTATTTGTCACTCTTCGTTTTTTGCTTCGACGATGCTCTGTCCCTGTTCATCTGAAGTTCGTCTGTATATCAGAGAGTTATCCATCCGGTGAATCTGTAAAACCAAATCCGTACTTCTTGGCAGTTTCGAAGAACTTAAGGTACGCCAACTCACCTCCTCCTTTCTCTCTCTCTCTCTCAGATATGCATTCGCGATGATCGTTTGTTTCCATATTCGTGATTTTGCTGCATGCGATGCGATTGTAGATGAAGAGGCGATGGGATGTATTTGTCACTCTCTGTTTTTTGGTTCGATGATGTTCTATCACTGTCCATCTGCAGTTCGTCTGCATACGAGGGACTTATCCATCCGGTGAAACTGTCAAGGCGAATCCGAACTTGGCGGCGGTTTCGATGAACTTCAAGTACGCCAACTTACTTCCTCCTCTCTCTCTCTCTTAGATATGCATTCGCAATGATGGTTTGTCTCCAAATTCATGATTTTGCTGCATGCGATACGATTGTAGATGTAGAGGCGATCGGATATATTTGTCAATCTCCGGTTTTTGGTTCGATGATGCTCTGTCCCTGTCCATCTACAGTTCGTCTGCATATGAGAGAGTTATCCGTCCGGTGAATCTGTAAAACCAAATACGTACTTCTTGGCGGTTTCGAAGAACTTCAGGTACTCCAACATCCCTCCTCTCTCTCTCGTCCCTCACTCACTCGCGCATCCCAGCCGCACACTCTCTCCTCTCAGTCTCGATCCGGACCACTCCCGTCCCTACTCTCCGCTCATCTCTCTGCTCCTCTCCTCTCTCTCTCTCTCTCATGCTCTCAGATATTCATTCCGCGATGATTCGTTTGTTTTCAAATCGTGATTTTGCTGCATGCGATGCGATTGTAGATGAAGAGGCGATCGGATGTATTTGTCACCCTCTGTTTTTTGGTTCGATGATGTTCTGTCACTGTCCATCTGTAGTTCGTCTGCATACGAGGGACTTATCCATCCGGTGAAACTGTAAAAGCGAATCCGAACATGGCGGCGGTTTCGATGTACTTCAAGTACGCCAACTCACTTCCTCATCTCTCTCTCTCTCAGATATGCATTCGCAATGATCGTTTGTCTCCATATTCGTGATTTTGCTGCATGCGATGCTATTGTAGATGTAGAGGCGATCGGATGTACTTTTCACTCTTCATTTTTTGGTTCGATGATGTTCTGTCCCTGTCCATCTGCAGTTCGTCTACATACGAGAGAGTTATTCGTCCGGTGAAACTGTAAAAGCAAATTCGAACTTCGCGGCGGTTTCAAAGAACTTCAGGTACGCGAACTCACTTCCTCCTCTCTCTTTCTCTCAGATATGCATTCGCGATGATAGGTTGTCTCAATATTCGTGATTTTGCTGCATGCGATGCGATTGTAGATGTAGAGGCGATCGGATATATTTGTCACTCTCCGTTTTTTGGTTCGATGATGCTCTGTCCCTGTCCATCTGTAGTTCGTCTACATATGAGAGAGTTATCTGTCCGGTGATATTTTAAAAGGAAATCCGAACTTCGCGGCGCTTTCGAAGAACTTCAGGTACGCGAACTCATTTCCTCCTCTCTCTTTCTATCAAATATGCATTCGCGATGATCGTTTGTCTCAATATTCGTGATTTTACTGCATGCGATACGATTGTAGATGTAGAGGCGATCGGATATATTTGTCACTGTCCGTTTTTTTATTCGATGATGCTCTGTCCCTGTCCATCTGCAGTTCGTCTGCATATGAGAGAGTTATCCGTCTGGTGAAACTGTAAAAGCAAATCCGGACTTCGTGGTGGTTTCGAAGAACTTCAAGTATGCCAACTCACTTCCTGCTTTCTCTCTCTCTCTCAGATATGCATTCGTGATGATCATTTGTCTCCATATTCACGATTTTGCTGCATGTGATGCTATTGTAGTTGTTGAGGCGATCGAATGTCTTTCTCACTCTCCGTTTTTTGGTTCGATGATGTTATGTTCCTGTCCATCTGCAGTTCGTCTGCATACGAGAGACTTATTCGTCCGGTGAAACTGTAAAAGCAAATCCAAACATCGCAACGATTTCGAAGAACTTCAGGTACTCGAACTCACTTCCTCCTCTCTCTCTCTCTCAGATATGCATTCGCCATGATTGTTTGTCTCCATATTCTTGACTTCGCTGCATGCGATAAGATTGTAGATGTAGAGGCGATCGGATATATTTGTCACTCTCCGTTTTTTGGTTCGTTGATGCTCTGTCCCTGTCCATCTGCAGTTCGTCTGCATACGAGAGAGTTATCCGTCCGGTAAAACTGTAAAAGCAATCCGGATTTCGCGGTGGTTTCGAAGAACTTCAGGTACACCAACTCACTTCCTCCATCTCTCTCTCTCTCTCTGATATGCATTCGCGATGATTGTTTGTCTCCATATTCGTGATTTTGCGACATACGATGCGATTGTAGATGTAGAGGCGATCGATGTATTTGTCCCCCCCCACTCTCATTTTTGACGATGCTCTGTCCCCTGTCCATACCAACACACTTTCGTTTCGTCTGCAATATGAGAGAGTTATCCGTCCGTGAATTTGTAACACCAAATCCGGATTTCGCGGTGGTTTCGAAGAACTTCAGGTACGCCAACTCACTTCATCCTCTCTCCCTCTCTCTCTCTCTCAGATATGCATTCGTGATGATCGTTTGTCTCCATATTCGTGATTTTACTGCATGCGATGCTATTCTAGTTGTAGAGGCGATCGGATGTAGTTCTCACTGTCCGTTTTTTGGTTTGATGATGTTCTGTCCCTGTCCATCTGCAGTTCGTCTGCATACGAGAGAGTTATCCGTCCGGTGAAACTGTAAAAGCAAATCCGAACTTCGCGGCGGTTTCGAAGAACTTTAGGTACTCGAACTCACTTCCTCCTCTCTCTCTCTCTCAAAAGAAGAGACTCTCTCCTCCTCTCCTTCTCTCTCTCACATCCACTCTCTCTTCTCAATCCTCTCTCGTATATGCATCGTGATGATACTTTGTTCTCATTTCTGATTTTGCTGCCTGCTCTTGCTATTGTAAGTTGTAGAGCATTCGGGGATTGTAGTTCTCACTCTTCAACCTCTTCCGTTTTTTGGTTCGATGATGCTCTGTCCCTGTCCATCTGCAGTTCGTCTGCATACGAGAGAGTTATCCGTCCGTTGAAACTGTAAAAGCAAATCCGGACTTCGCGGTGTTTTTGAAGAACTTCAGGTACGCCAACTCACTTGCTCCTCTCTCTAGTTCTCTCCGATATGCATTCGCAACGATCGTTTGTCTCCATATTCGTGATTTCGCAGTATGCGATGGATTGTAGATGTAGATGCGTTCGAATGTATTTGTCGCTCTCCCTTTTTTGGTTCGATGATGCTCTGACCATGTTCATCTGCAGTTCGTCTGCATACGAGAGAGTTATCCGTCCAGTGATATTGTAAAAGCAAATCCGAACTTCGCGGCAGTTTCGAAGAACTTCATTAGCGAACCTTACTCCCCTTCCTCCTCTCCTCTTTCTCCTCAGATACTCATTCGCGATGATCGTTTGTTCTCCATATGCATGATGTTTCCTGCATGCGATACGATTGTAGATGTAGAGGCGACCAATTGCATTGCATTTGTCGCTCCCGGTTTTTTGGTTCGATGATGCTCTATCCATGTCCATCTGCAGTTCGTCTGCATACGAGAGAGTTATCCGTCCGGTGATATTGTAAAAGCAAATCCGAACTTCGCGGCAGTTTCGAAGAACTTCAGGTACGCGAACTCAGTTCCTCCACTCTCTTTCTCTCAAATATGCATTCCCGATGATCGTTTGTCTCAATATTCGTGATTTTACTGCATGCGATACGATTGTAGATATAGAGGCGATCGGATATATTTGTCACTGTCCTTTTTTTGGTTCGATGATGCTCTGTCCCTGTCCATCTACAGTTCGTCCGCATACGAGAGAGTTATCCGTCCGGTGAAAATGTAAAAGAAAATCTGAACTTCGCGGCGGTTTTGAAGAACTTCAGTTACGCGAACTTACTTCCTCCTCTCTCTTTCTCTCAAATACGCTTTCGCGATGATCGTTTGTCTCCATATGCATGATTTTGCTACATGCGATACGATTGTAGAGGTAGAGGCGATCGGATATTTTTGTCAATCTCCGTTTTTTTGTTCGATGATGCTCTGTCCCTGTCCATCTGCAGTTCGTCTGCATACGGGAGAGTTATCCGTCCGGTGATATTGTAAAAGCAAATCCGAACTTCGCGGCAGTTTTTAAGAACTTCAGGTACACGAACTCACTTCCTCCACTCTCTTTCTCTCAAATATGCATTCACGATGATCGTTTGTCTCAATATTCGTGATTTTGCTGCATGCGATACGATTGTAGATGTAGAGGCGATCGGATATATTTGTCTCTGTCCGTTTTTTGCTTCGATGATGCTCTGTCCTTGTCCATCTACAGTTCGTCTGCCTACGAGAGAGTTATCCGTCCGCTGAAAATGTAAAAGAAAATCTGAACTTCGCGGTGCTTTTGAAGAACTTCAGTTACGCGAACTTACTTCCTCCTCTCTCTTTCTCTCAAATACGCTTTCGCGATGATCGTTTGTCTCCATATGCATGATTTTGCTACATGCGATACGATTGTAGAGCTAGAGGCGATCGGATATTTTTGTCAATCTCCGTTTTTTGGTTCGATGATGCTTTGTCCCTGTCCATCTGCAGTTCGTCTGCATACGAGAGAGTTATCCGTCCGGTGAAACTGTAAAAGCAAATCCCGACTTCGTAGTGGTTAGGAAGAACTTCAGGTACGCCAACTCACTTCCTCCTCTCTCTCTCTCTCTCTCCCCTTTTTTTCCTCTCTCTCTCTCTCATATATGCATTCGTGATGATCGTTTATCTCCATATTCGTGATTTTGCTGCATGCGATGCTATTGTAGTTGTAGAGGCGATCGGATGTATTTCTCACTTTCCGTTTTTTGGTTTGATGTTGTTCTGTCCCTGTCCATCTGCAGTTCGTCTGCATACGAGAGAGTTATTCGTCCGGTGAAACTGTAAAAGCAAATCCGAACTTCGCCGTGGTTTTGAAGAACTTCAGGTACGCGAACTCACTTCCTCCTCTCTCTCGCTCCCAGATATGCATTCGCAATGATCGTTTGTCTCCATATTCGTGATTTATCTCCATGCGATGCGATTGTAGATGTAGAGGCGATCGGATGTATTTGTCACTCTCCATTTTTTGGTTCGTTGATGCTCTGTCCATGTCCATCTGCAGTTCGTCTGCATACGAGAGAGTTATCCGTCCGGTGAAACTGTAAAATCAAATCCGGACTTCGCGATGGTTTCGAAGAACTTCAGGTACGCCAACTCACTTCCTCCTCTCTCTAGGTTCTCGATATGCACTTTCGTGAGCATTTTGTCTCATACTCTGGTTTTTTGCTGCATGCGATGCGATTATAGATGTAGAAGCCGTCAGATGTATTTGTCGCTCTTCGGTTTTTGGTTCTATGATGTTCTGTCCATGTCAATCTGCAGTTCGTCTGCATACGAGAGAGTTATCCGTCCGGTGAAACTGTAAAAGCAAATCCGGACTTCGCGGTGTTTCGAAGAACTTCAGGTACGCTAACTCACTTCCTCCACTCTCTCTCTCTCTCAGATATGCATTCGCGATAATCGTTTGTCTCCAAGTTCGTGATTTTGCGGCATGCGATGCAATTGTAGATGTAGAGGCGATCGAATGTATTTGTCACTCTCCTTTTTTTTGGTTCGATGATGCTCTGTTCTTGTCCATCTGCAGTTCGTCTGCATACGAGAGATTTATTCGTCCGGTGAAACTGTAAAAGCAAATCCAAACTTCGCGGCGATTTTGAAGAACTTCAGGTACTCGAGCTCACTTCCTCCTTTCTCTCTCTCAGATATGCATTCGCGATAATCGTTTGTCTCCATATTCGTGATTTTGCTGCATGCAAGGCGATTGTAGATGTAGAGGCGATCGGATATATTTGTCAATCTCTGTTTTTTGGTTCGATGATGCTCTGTCCCTGTCCATCTGCAGTTCGTCTGCATACGAGAGAGTTATCCGTCCGGTGAAACTGTAAAAGCAAATCCGACTTCGCGGTGGTTTCGAAGAACATCAGGTACGCCAACTCACTTCCTCGTCTGTCTCTTTCTCTCTCTCAGATATGCATTCACGATGATTGTTTGTCTCCATATTCATGATTTTGCTACATGCGATGCGATTGTATGATGTAGAGGCGTCGATGTATTTGTCCACTCTCTGTTTTTTGGTTCGATATTGCTCTATCCATGTCCATCTACAGTTCATCTGCATACGAGAGAGTTATCCGTTCCGTGAAATTGTAAAAGCAAATCCGAACTTCGGTGTGGTTTCGAAGAACTTCAGGTACGCCAACTCACTTCCTCCTCTCTCTAGTTGTCTCCGATATGCACTTTCGCTGATCATTTGTCTCCATATTCGTGCCTTTGCTGCATGCGATGCGATTGTAGATTTAGAGGCGATCGGATGTATTTCTCACTCTTCGTTTTTTGCTTCGACGATGCTCTATCGCTGTCCATCTGCAGTGCGTCTGCATATGAGAGAGTTATCCGTCCGGTGAATCTGTAAAAGCAAATCCGTACTTCGCGGCGGTTTCGTAGAACTTCAGGTACGCCAACTCACCTCCTCCTCTCTCTCTCTCTCTCAGATATGCATTCGCGATGATCGTTTGTCTTCATATTCGTGATTTTGCTGCATGCGATGCGATTGTAGATGTAGAGGCGATCGGATGTATTTGTCACTCTCCGTTTTTTTGGTTCGATGATGCTCTGTCCTGTCCATCTGCAGTTCGTCTGCATACGAGAAAGTTATCCGTCCGTTGAAACTGTAAAAGCAAATCCGGACTTCGTGGTGGTTTCGAAGAACATCAGGTACCCCAACTCACTTCCTCCTCTCTCTAGTTGTCTCCGATATGCACTTTCGCTGATCATTTGTCTCCATATTCGTGGTTTTGCTGCATGCGATGCGATTGTAGATTTAGAGGCGATCGGATGTATTTGTTACTCTTCATTTTTTGCTTCGACGGTGCTCTGTCCCTGTCCATTTGCAGTTCGTCTGCATATGAGAGAGTTATCCGTCCGGTGAATCTGTAAAAGCAAATCCGTACTTCGCGGCGGTTTCGTAGATCTTCGGGTACGCCAACTCACCTCCTCCTTCTCTCTCTCTCTCTCTCAAATATGCATTCGCGATGATAGTTTGTTTCCATATTCGTGATTTTGCTCCATGCGATGCGATTGTAGATGTAGAGGTGTTCGGATGTATTTGTCACTCTCTGTTTTTTGGTTCGATGATGCTCTGTCCATATCCTTCTGCAGTTCGTCTGCATACGAGAGAGTTGTCCTTCCGGTGAAACTGTAAAACTAAATCCGGATTTCGCGGTGGTTTCGAAGAACTTCAGGTACGCCAACTCACTTCATCCTCTCTCTCTCTTCTCCCCTCTCACTCTATCTCTCTCTCTCAGATATGCATTCGCGATGATCGTTTGTCTCCATATTCGTGATTTTGCTGCATGCGATGCTATTGTAGTTGTAGAGGCGATCGGATGTAGTTCTCACTCTCCGTTTTTTGGTTCGACGATGTTCTGTCCCTGTCCATCTGCAGTTCGTCTGCATACGAGAGAGTTATCCGTCCGGTGAAACTGTAAAAGCAAATCCGAACTTCGCGGCGGTTTCGAAGAAC
>JAGKPW010001194.1:0-12594 GCA_019926035.1 Melaleuca alternifolia
CTTCACCGATCGTTTCGCCTCCGATTTGATCCATTCTTCTTCCTAAATTTTGTTTGTGTCACAAAATAGGCACCCCACTGGTTTCCCGCCCTCCCAACTTATTTTTATAATTTTCGGTATTTTTTCAAAATTTTTAAGTACCAAAAAAAAAAAAAAAAATCCAAGCGTCCAACTTTTTTTCTGTCTCCCCCATAATTTAGTTCACATTTTTCTGAGCATCCCTGCAAAAATCTCATCAAAACTCAATTTCTACATTTTTTTAGAGACGTGGTGCCATCTCAAGCATGGTGAATGTTTCCTCCTGCTAGGAGCAAAAGTGCTCATAAGGCTCTTTAGGGGGGTAGAGGTGCTCGAAGGCCTTGGCGAGCGAAGGGCGTGCGGTCGTTCATGAATCCGTGTCAGGACACAAGAATATCGATAACTGGATCAACGATCGATGAAATATGGCCCCGATCGTCCCATGGAGCATCCTAGACAAATGCGGATTAAACCCTCGACTCATGCATCCGTGGCTCCCCTCACGTAGGCATCGAGGCCGAATGCATGAGTCGTGGTCGAGCCAAACGGCTATAGTTGGTGAATCGTCCCTCATGTTCTTTTCACATCGTGCTATTCCCTTCGGTACAATAACAACCATGCTCGACCCACGCTTCTTTTGATGATCGAGCCATGATAGGGCCATCGATCATGCCGCGATTGGGCCACGATCCAGCGACGATGGAGTCACGATCGAGCCATGATCGAACCATGACCGAGGCCTTCATGGTCCAAGGGGAGGTGAGATCGAGGCGAGATCGGGGCGAAATCGACGCCGAAAAACGATTAGGCTCGAACCAAGGTGGCGCTCGAGCACTACCAAGCCATGATTTGAGCAAAGACCGGGTGTTCTCGCGTCTAGCGTTGCGTAAGTGGCCTTGTCGACGAGTTCGTGCGCTCGGTAAGAAGTTCTCATGCTTGGAACAGCTATGGACAAGTCGGCTGGTTCGCTTTCATGTGTACCGATGGCGTGTGAAGATGACAGAATGTGTGTGTTGTCAGGCTCGTGCTGGTCATCGAACGGCTTCCCTCACTTCGATCAATCGTTTCGCATCCAAGAGTTGATTGGATGCAAAAAGTGGAGTTCCTGTGTGCATACCTATCGCACGGAAGTTTGGTGCCTTTACGGTCCTTCCATCAAAGCACCTTTGTTGGATGCTTGGTTGGACTAGATAGTCGGGGGCTTGTGCTCCATGACGTTGCCTCATCGATCGTTCGTATGGACCATGAGTGCCTACTTGTTCTCTCGGGTGCGGAACCTTGTTCACGGCACTAGGGTCATTGGCCCTTGTTCCCAAATCTCTAAGCGTTCATCGCTTTTACTGGAATGACGCTCTTGCCTTGTCTTTGACCAACTGGAGCTCTCGAGCTTCATGATGGATCATGCTAGGCGGACGACGTGAAGGAATGCTACCTGGTTGATCCTGCCAGTAGTCATATGCTTGTCTCAACGATTAAGCCATGCATGTGTAAGTATGAACTAATTCAGACTGTGAACCTGCGAATGGCTCATTAAATCAGTTATAGTTTGTTTGATGGTATTTGCTACTCGGATAACCGTAGTATTTCTAGAGCTAATACGTGCAACAAACCCCGACTTTTGGAAGGGATGCATTTATTAGATAAAAGGTCGACGCGGGCTTTGCCCCTTGCTCTGATGATTCATGATAACTTGACGGATCGCACGGCCATCGTGCCGGCGACGCATCATTCAAATTTCTGCCCTACCAACTTTCGATGGTAGGATAGTGGCCTACTATGGTGGTGACGGGTGACGGAGAATTAGGGTCGATTCCCGAGAGGGAGCCGAAACCTTACCACACCAAGGAATTGCAGCAGGCGCGGCAAATTACCCAATGTCTCTTACACGGGAGGTGGACAATAAATAACAATACCGGCTTCTTGAGTCGGTAATTGAATGATACATCTACATCCCGTACGAGGATCCCTTGGATGGCAAGTCTGGTGCCAGCAGCCGCGTACTTCCACTCCAATAGCTATCGTTAAGTGTTGCAGTTAAAAAGCTGCGTAGTTTGAACCTTGGGTGGGTCGACCGGTCCGCCTCCGCGGTGTGCACCGATTGTCTCGCTTCTACCGGCGATACCCTCCTAGCCTTAATTGGCCGGGTCGTGCCTCCGGTGCTGTTACTTTGAAGAAATTAGAGTGCTCAAAGCAAGCCTACGCTCTGTATACATTAGCATGGGATAACATCATAGGATTCCGGTCCTATTGTGTTGCCCTTCGGGATCGGAGTAATGATTAACAGGGACAGTCGGGGGCATTCGTATTTCATAGTCAGAGGTGAAATTCTTGGATTTATGAAAGACGAACAACTGCGAAAGCATATCTTTTGCCATTTGTGCCATTCTCGGCTACTGTTCATGAAACTCTCTCAATGGGGGTACTGTTCACTCTTCGGTCCTTCGCTGTTTCTGGGTTGATTTTGGAGATTCGATTCACTTGGATGGCTTGCGGGTGATCCTCGGCTTGACTTCGAACTAATCCTCGTCTAATTCTGGGCTCCTTCTCGGATATTTGTGGGGTGGGTATTTCGGTGGTGTCCTCAGGCAATCCCCGTGCTGATTCATCGGTGAGGATGTAAGATGGTTGTTTCCCTTCGATTTTGGGGTTTTCGAGCTTCTTGTTGGATCGCCTCTTGATTCCCTCCTTCATTGGTTGGGTTTTTCGTCCCTGAGTTGTCTCTCGGCCTAGGGCTCTCGACTGTGCAGCTTTGGCTCGTTTCTGATGCTCCTTAGTCTTGCCTCGGTTTGAATCGATCGGTGCTTCGATGGGCGATTGAAGCCATATCTTCGTCCTATTTGCCTCTGGGAAGTCCGACTTCGATTATATGAAGTTTTCTTTCCTACCGTCGGTGAATCTGGGATTGGTTGGTACTGTACATTGAAGGTGCACTGTTCACGCGGTTGAAGTTCTTCGACGCCTCTCTGATTTACTTGATTGCTTGGTCGGATCTGGACCAGTGTGGGTGAGAGTTGATTGATTCGTGACCTGGTCATCTGGAATCGTCCCTTTGCACCTCTTGGCTTAGCTTGATTCGGTCGGTTTTTTCTGGATTGGTGAGTACTGTAGCTTGAAGATACTCACGCCGGGAACTCATTTCCTTCTTCTAGAGGTGATTCTGGGGATCCTGGTTGGTGCTGAGACTTGCTTCTGAAATGGGCCGTTGCTCTTGATCCTCTCCTCTCGCCTGCTTGGTGTTCCCTGGCTGCTGGGTTTCTGGATTTCGGTACTGTTGATTGAAGGTAAGCACTGTTCATTGAAGGTCTTCGACTACACTGTTCATTACTCGAATTTCTGGAATTCTCCCCTTCGTGCTTTGTTGCTCCCTGCTTTGAAGCATTGAAGTACGATCATGGGGTTGTACTCTTGAGTGTGGTTGTAAGTCCCCTGCAGTCTTGGTCTGAATTCTTAAGATTGGATCATCTCATAGACTCACACTGAGTCTTGGGGTGGGCGTGTCCTGTTCTGACTTGGTTTGAGCTATTGGCTGGAATTGGGTCACGGCTTTCCCACATTGGTTACTCTCTGGCCTTTCCTGTTTCGTTGGTGTATTGTATTTGATCAGTAGCCACCTCTAGCTGGCCTACTTGGGGTTGTGGTTGGTTCTGGACTTGCTGGTTTGGCTCTTGACTGAGTTGCGGCCTAGGTTCTGGAAGTTGGTTCTTACCTCATCCTACTGGGCTTTAAATTGTTGTGGCTGAGTTTTGGCTTGTCATTGTGCCTCATTTGAAGACGGTTTGTTCTGTGTGTCACTTGGTTGTAGCCTGTTTCCTTCGAAGTGCAAGGGTTGTGCCCTGCCTGCTTCGGCCCTGAGGTTTGTCCTCGGCTGGGTGCTGGTTGTATCCAGTTCGCTGCTTGGTTCATCACCTGGTTGGTTGAGGCGTCATCTGTATCTGTCTGGTTCGTGTTTTGGTTCTGCTGGGGCGTGATCGTTGGTTTTTATGGATTCTGATGGACTTGAGATGCGCCCCTTGGGAGATATTGGTGCAGTCTACGACAATTCCCCTTTACCTATGGAGAAGCCCCTTCTTGCTGAGAATGTTCCTTTCAAAGGGAAAGTCAGGGGGAGAAGTCGGCTGAGATTTCAAGCGGTTAAAAATGGAGAATCTCGGGTTGAGTCTGATCTTGGATTACCTACTCCTCTAGGTGCTTCTACTTCTAATGCAGCCTTGGGTAAAGACAAGACTGTTGGGACACTTAAAGAGCCTACTGTGAACATAGGTTTGGGTCGCTCTAAATCTCGAAGTCGTGCTGGTCGTTCGAGAAGTAAGTCTAAAGCGAGAGCCGCCATTGTAGGGGGTAAGAGTCCAACCCCTAAGCCTGCTGGTATTCCGAAGGGCACCGGGGAGGGTACTACTCCCCAAACAAGGTCTTGGGCTAATATCGCTCGTGCAAGTGCTGCAATAGGTTATGACTTATCTTATATTCCTCCCTCCTTTGAAAATGGGAGACCTTGTATTCGTATTGACGAGGATATCATTCAGGCTGCGGATAGTGTGTGGCATGAGTCCCTTGTTGGGTATTTCATCGGTAAAAGACTCCCCTTTAAACTTATTGAGGCATCTCTCAAGCACCTTTGGGGAAACTATTTAGTTGAAATGAAGGCTAATGATGATGGTTTCTTTTTCCTACATATCCCTGATGCGGGGTTCCGAAGGAAGATCGTTGAGAGAGGCCCTATCACGGTGGCTAGAATCCCCTTCATTCTTCAGCAGTGGCATCCCATGCTAGTGCTGAAAAAAGAGAAGCACGACAAGATTCCGGTGTGGGTCAAGCTTCGGAACATCCCTTATGTAGCTTGGTCTTCTAAAGGCATCAGTAAAATTGCAAGTGCCTTGGGGAGACCCCTTTATGTGGACCAACATACGGAGCATCGCAGGGTGTTATCCTTTGCTAGAGTTTGTGTGGAAATTTCTGCTAAATCTCCTTTACTTGACACTGTCTCAGTTTTTCAGGAGTTGGAGGAAGTTTTAGTTGCGGTTGAGTACGAGTGGAAACCAATTGTTTGCTCGAAGTGCAAGACCTTTGGGCATAGATGCCCCGAGCCTATTGTGCCTCCTCCTAGTGGAATGTCCGTTCCTTTGTCACAAACATCTCCTTCAAGGAATGATAAGTCGGCATCTGTGGAGATCCCTCGAGCTGCTGTTCCTATTGTTGACCCTCAGGCTGAGTGGATCACCGTTCAGTCAAGACATTCCAAAAAATCTGCATGTGTTGGCCTCGGCTTTGTGCCTCAGCTGGACCAAGGCGCGCCTCTTTTAAACGAAAATGTGAGTCCTCTGGCTCCTCTAAGCCCTCCCCTTGTACCTCCTGTCTCTTCTTGTGATGCTGTTGCTCCTGGGTTGCTGGTCGAGAATGTTGTTGCTGAATCTGATGACTCGGAAGATGACCTCCAAGACTTTGATCCCGTTCGGGACAGCTCGGTTGATTCTCCCTCCTCGGAGTCCTCACCTAACCTGCAGATTCAGCAACCTGGACATAGTCCGATAGTGAGTGCTTTGAGATCCGGGAAGGCCTTTCAAGGGGAGATGAGCTCCCCTCCCTCGGTGAAAGTACTTAGAAAGTCTACGGCTAGAAAGGGCCGTGTTAAAAAAAGGCGTTGATGGATTTTTTCTCTCTTCTTTGTAAATATGTTTTTAGGTGCATGGAACATAAGAGGTTTGTGCGTTCCGGTGAGACAAGCTGAGATCCGGTATTTGGTTCGAACGAACAACTTATTTTGTCTTGGAATATTGGAAACTAAGGCTACACTTGCAGGCTTTGATGAAATCTCCGGGACCCTTATCCCGGGTTGGGTTTGGAAGGCTAACTATGATCATGCTGATCGTGGTCGTATTTGGATAGGTTGGGATCCACAAAGGGTACGGTTTGAGCTCTCTTCTTCTTTTATTCAAGTTATGCATGGTACTCTAAGCTCCCTGGACTCGGGACTCATCTTACGGGTCTCCTTTGTTTATGCATCTCACACGTTTGTGTCTAGACGTGCACTTTGGGCTGATTTGATTGGGAAAAGTACCTCTATTTCGGATACCCCTTGGGTTGTTTTGGGAGACTTTAATGCTATAAGAACTCCCTCGGACCGTGTAGGTGGGACGCAGGTTTGGCTTGATTCCTTTGATGAGTTTAATTGCTGTTTGTTGGATGCTGGTCTTGATGACTTGAGATACATTGGGAATAGATTCACTTGGTCTTCTTTTGAAGGTGAAGACAGGATTCAAAGGAAAATTGATCGTGTTTTGGTGAACCCGAAATGGGTGACTGATCTTACTTGTTCGGAAGCTAACTTCCTCTCCCCTGGTATATCGGATCACTCTCCTATGGTGGTGCGCGTATTACCTTTGGTCCATGCGAGGAAGCCTTTTAAGTTCTTTAATTTTTGGCTCTTGGATCCGGGTTTTCGGACTTTGGTTGCTGAGGTTTGGGATCACCAGGTTGTGGGCTCCGCTATGTTCCAAGTTTGCTCCAAACTTAAGCTTCTCAAAGTTAAGTTAAAATTGTTAAATCAACATTCTTATTCTGACATCTCTAAGCGTACTTTGATGGCTAGACAGAATTTGCAATCCCTTCAACAATCCCTCTTGCAAGATCCTCTGAATCTATTGTTAGCCCAAGAGGAAAAGGTCACAGGAGTTGAGTTCTGTAAGCTTAGATTGCAGGAAGAACTCTTTTTCAAACAGAAATCCAGAATTAGGTGGTTGAAGGAAGGTGACCGCAACACGAAGTTCTTTCACCATTCCACAAAAAAGAGACAGCAAAACAACAGGATCAACTCGATCGTTGATGATTCAGGGACCCACCTCTCCTCTAGCTCGGATATTAGCGGGGCTTTCATCAGGTATTATGAACAAATCTTCAAATCTCCTGAGCATATTTCTCGGCCTTCTCCTTCGGCCATTGGAGAGCAACTTTGCACCAAACTTCTGCCGCACCAACTTGGTCCTTTGTTGGCTCCTTTCACCGAATTGGAAGTACGTACCACTTTCTTCTCTATGGCTCAAGGTAAAGCGCCTGGGCCAGATGGGTTTAATGTTGAATTCTTTAAGGAAATGTGGGACATTGTTGGTCCTCTGGTAACATCTGCTATTCTCGATTTTCTGCATTCTGGGGTTATGTTACGTCAGCTGAACTCTACTATTTTGACATTAGTGCCTAAATGTCCTAATGCTACTTCTGTGAATGACTTTAGACCCATTGCGTGTTGCAACACGATATACAAGTGCATCACTAAAATGCTTGCTAACAGGATTGCTAAGGTCCTTCCTCCCCTCATTGGTGGTTCTCAAGGGGCTTTTGTTAAAGGAAGGAAAATTACTGACAACATACTACTAGCTCAGGAGCTTTTTAGTGGGTTTCACCAGGACTTCTGCTTGCCCAGGTGTGCTATCAAAGTTGACTTCAGGAAAGCCTATGACACGGTTGATTGGGCCTTTTTGGAGGCTACACTGCATGCTTTTGGTTTTCCTGAGCCTTTCATTACACTCATTATGGTATGTGTGCGAACCCCTAAATTCTCCATCTCCATTAATGGTGAACTACATGGGTTTTTCCCTAGTTCAAGGGGACTGAGACAAGGTGATCCCCTTTCCCCCTACTTATTTACTTTGGTTATGGAGGTTTTCTCGGGGCTCATCTTCAACATGACTAAAGCACCTGAGTTCAGTTACTATTGGAGATGTAAATCTACCGAGCTTACACATCTGTTTTTTGCTGATGATGTCTTATTATTTTGCCAAGCTAATGTATCCTCTGCCTCTTGCTTGAAATCGGCGATCACTATCTTTTCAGAGTGGTCGGGCCTTTCTCCAAACCCTTCCAAAAGTGAGGTTTATATATCTGATAATTGTTTGATTGGTCAGGAGATTGTAGAAATGCTGAATTTCAGTTTGGGTTCACTTCCTTTTAAATATCTGGGCGTGCCAGTTGTTGCTACTAGATTTGGGAAAGTGGATTGTATTTCTCTAGTGAACACCATCACCAAGAGAGTTCAATCTTGGACCCAAAGATTCCTCTCCTTTGCAGGTCGTCTTCAGTTGATCAAATCGGTACTACATGCAATACAGGTTTACTGGTCCAATATTTTTGTTCTACCTGTTTCGGTCATTGATTCCATTGAGAAAATTTTGAGGCAATTCCTTTGGAAGGGACCTAACTTGGGCTCAGGAGGTGCTAAGGTGTCTTGGAGTGATGTTTGCCTTCCCAAGGAGGAAGGTGGCCTTGGTATCAGGCGCCTAAGACAGAGTAACAAGGCTTCGATGCTTAAACACATCTGGGCTCTTTTTGTTGATAAAGAATCCTTATGGTGTCGGTGGGTTCACTCTATATTTATCAAAGGCCGTTGTTTTTGGGAGGTAAGTAGACCTACTTATTGCTCTTGGTCTTGGAAGAAAATTCTTGAGTTAGCAAAGGTCTACAAGCATTTGTTTTGCTGGCAAGTGGGAGATGGTCGCACTATATCTCTCTGGTTTGACTCATGGCATCCCCGTGGGCCACTTAACCTGTTATTTACTAATAGGCAGATCTATTTGTCAGGCTTTTCGAGAGGTGCCACCCTTGCAGATTTCCTTCACAGCCATTCGACGTCTCTCATCAGGGATCCTCTCGTAGAAGGGGGCGTGGTGCTGCCGGTTCTCAATGAAGAGCCGGATCGTTTTTTATGGCTGGGTAGTTCTTCATTCAGGTTCTCGGCTTCCTCAGCTTGGGAAGCCCTTAGACCGACGGGCACTCTGGTCCCTTGGGCTAAGTTCATATGGGATAACACTATCTCTCCACGGCACCAGTTCCTACTTTGGTTGATCACCAAACGCAGGCTTCCTACCCAGGTTCTACTTTATTCTTATGGCCGCATTCCTCTTGCTAGTTGTGCTTTTTGTAGTCTCGTACCTGACTCTATTGATCATATTTTCTTCGGATGTCCGACCACTTCGAGTTTGGCGTTCTTTTGGGCTTCAAACTGTTTACTTGATTGGCGGGAAGGTAGTTGGTCTGACTCCCTCACGTGGGCTTTAGATCATATCTCCGGCGTCTCCTTTTCCCAGAAGCTAGCAAGGTTCGCCTTTGGAGCCTTGTGCCACATTATTTGGAAGACCAGGAACAACATTCTCTTCAGGCATTCTGATAGATTCCTACCTGCTATGAAGCTGAGGCTTATTAAGTTGGTTAGGGATTTTGCTTGTACCCTCACCACTGTTGTTGATAATAGTAGGAATAGGAGGATACAGCGTAATTGGGGACTTGATGACTCCATTTTTTTGTAATTATGTTGTTTCCCTCTTCTTTTGTTCTTTATGTAGGAGAATCACAATACTCCTCCACTTAGCCTACCTAGGTGTAAGTAAAGGTTTGTGGTATTGGTTTCTCTCCCTTCTTTCTCCTTTAGGCTCTTACAGTTCTGCTCTATCCATGGTACTCCTCCACTTAGCTCCTCCAGAGTGTAAGTGCAAGTTTGTGGTACCGGGTTTTCCTCTTCTTTCTCTTCACGTTCCTTTTCTTCTTCTTTTCCTTAGGTTATTCGGTGGTTGCCTCACTTGGCACGCCCTCGGTGGGTAGGTTTTTGTGACCTTACCGCTGGTTTTTCTCTTGTACTTTTGGCTTCAAAGATCAATATACTATTTACCTTACCAAAAAAAAAAAAACAACTGCGAAAGCATTTGCCAAGGATGTTTTCATTAATCAAGAACGAAAGTTGGGGGCTCGAAGCCGATCAGATACCGTCCTAGTCTCAACCATAAACGATGCCGACTAGGGATCGGCGGATGTTTACTTTTAGGACTCCGCCGGCACCTTATGAGAAATCAAAGTTTTGGGTTTCCCGTGGGGAGTATGGTCGCAGGCTGAAACTTAAAGGAATTGACGGAAGGCACCACCAGAGTGGAGCCTGCGGCTTATTTGCCTCAAACACGGGAAACTACCAGGTCCAGACATAGTGGATTTGACACTGAGAGCTCTTTCTGATTCTATGGGTGGTGGGGCTGGCCGTTTCTTTAGTTGGTGTGCGTTTTCTGGTTAATTCCGATAAACGACGCGACCTCAGCCTCTAACTACCGATGTGGTGTAACATCTCCACGGCGCAGCTTCTTAGAGGGACTTTTGGCTCAAGCCAATGGAAGTACGAGGCAATAACAGGTCTGTGATGCCCTTAGATGTTCTGGGCCGCACGCGCGCTACACTGACAGAGCCAACGAGTTCATCACCTTGGCCGGAAGGTCTGGGTAATCTTGTTAAACTCTGTCGTGCTGGGGATAGAGCATTGCAATTATTGCTCTTCAACGAGGAATTCCTAGTAAGCGCAAGTCATCAGCTTGCGCTGATTACGTCCCTGCCCTTTGTACACACCGGCCCGCGCTTCCTACCGTTGAATGGGTCCTGTGTAGTGTTCGGTATCTCGCGGCGACGTGTGCGGTTTCGTCAGCCGATGGACGTCGCGAGAAGTTCCACTGAACCTTATCATTTAGAGGAGGGAGAAGTCGTAACAAGGTTTCCGTAGGTGAACCTGCGGAAGGATCATTGTCGAATCCTGCACAGCAGAACGACCAGAGAACTAGTAACAAACTTGACGGGGGCGGTGGGCTCGCCTAACGTCCCCCGACGCTCGGATCGCGCGGGCGCCTAGCGCGCTCGGGCGTTTCTCGGCGGCATTAACGAACCCCGGCGCGGAATGCGCCAAGGAAATCAAACAAGACTGCGATGCTCCCATCACCCCAGACATGGTGCGTGCATGGGATGCCATGCAATCTCCTATTACTTATAACGACTCTCGGCAACTGATATCTCGGCTCTCGCATCGATGAAGAACGTAGCGAACTGCGATACTTGGTGTGAATTGCAGAATCCCGTGAACCATCGAGTCTTTGAACGCAAGTTGCACCCGTAACCATCCGGTGAGGGCACGTTTGCCTGGGTGTCACACATGGCGTTGCCCCTAAATCCCTCGCACCGAATGCGGGCGGGAGGAACTTGGGCGCGTAAGTTGGCCTCCCGTGACGACCTCATCCCGGTTGGCCCAAAATCGAGCGTCGGTAAGCGATTTAGTACCAATGCATAAGACGACTTCGTTCGTTGACCGCCCAATGATCCCAATGGCCCTCGTGCCGCTCCGTGCGCGCGCATCCGCCCGACCTAATATTTACCAACGCGACCCGTCAAGCGGGGCTACCCGCGGATTTAAGCATATCAATAAGCGGAGGAAAAGAAACTAACAGGATTCCCCTAGTAAACGGCGACGACCGGGAAGAGCCCAGCATGAGAATCGGTCGCCCTCGGCGTTCGAATTGTAGTCTGGAGAAGCGTCCTCAGCGACGGACCGGGCCCAAGTTCCCTGGAAGTGGGCGCCAGAGAGGGTGAGAGCCCCGTCGTGTCCGGACCCTGTCGCACCACGAGGCACTGTCGACGAGTCGGGTTGTTTGGGAATGCAGCCCTAATCGGGCGGTAAATTCCGTCCAAGGCTAAATATGGGCGAGAGACCGATAGCAAACAAGTACCGCGAGGGAAAGATGGAAAGGACTTTGAAAAGAGAGTCAAAGAGTGCTTGAAATTGTCGGGAGGGAAGCGGATGTGGGCCGGCGATGTGCCTCGGTCGGATGTGGAACGGCGTGAGCCGGTCTGCCGATCGACTCGAGGCATGGACCGATGCGGATTGCAGTGGCGGCCCAAGCCCGGCCTTCGATACGTCCGTGGAAACGTCGCCATTGCGATTGTGTAATTGCAGCACGCTCCTTCGGCGTGCTTCGCATCTGCTTGCTCCAGCATCGGCCGTTTGCTCCGCCATTCGCCCTTCCCCCCCCCCCCTTTGAAACACTGACAGGAGTCTGACATGTTGCGAGTCCATGGGTGGCAAACCCGTAAGGCGTAAGAAGCTGAGTTGGTGGGATCCCCTTGGGTGCACCGCCGACCGACCTTGATCTTCCTGAGAGGTTCGAGTGAGAGATGCCTGTCGGGACCGAACGAATAGTGAACTATGCCTGAGCGGGGCGAGCCAGAGAAACTCTGGTGGAGGCCCGCAGCGATACGCGATGCAAATCGTTTCGTATGACTTGGGTATAGGGGCAAAGACTAATCGAACCGTCCTATTAGCTGGTTCCCTCCGAAGTTTCCCTCAGGATAGCTGAGCTCAAAACTTCTATCGTTAAGGCAATGATTAGCCGGGGGCGCAACGCCCTCGACCTATTCTCAAACTTTAAATAGGTAGGACGGCGCGGCTGCTTCGTTGAGCCACGCCACTGAATCGAGAGCTCCAAGTGGGCCATTTTTGGTAAGCAGAACTGGCGATGCGGGATGAACCGGAAGTCGAGTTACGGTGCCCAACTGCGCGCTAACCTAGAACCCCCAAAGGGTGTTGGTCGATTAAGACAGCAGGACGGTGGTCATGGAAGTCGAAATCCGCTAAGGAGTGTGTAACAACTCACCTGCCGAATCAACTAGCCCCGGAAATGGATGGCGCTGAAGCGCGCGACCTATACTCGGCCGTCAAGGCAAGTGCCAGGCCTTGATGAGTAGGAGGGCGCGGCGGTCGCGGCAAAACCTGGGGCGTGAGCCCGGGCG
>JAGKPW010001199.1:0-15077 GCA_019926035.1 Melaleuca alternifolia
TCTCTCTCAAATATGCATTCGCGTTGATCGTTTGTCTCCACCTTCATGTTGTTGCTGCATGCGATGCGATTGTAGATGTAGAGGGGATCGGATGTATTTGTCACTCTATGTTTTTTGGTTCGATGATGCTCTATCCCTGTCCATCTGCAGTTGGTCTACATACGAGAGAGTTATCCATCCGGTTAAACTGTAAAAGCAAATCCAGAGTTCGCGATGGGTTTCGAAGAACTTCAAGTACTCCAACTCACTTCCTCCTCTCGCTAGTTCTCTCCGATATGCATTTGTGATGATGATTTGTCTCCATATTCGTGGTTTCGCGGCATACGATACGATTGTTGATGTAGAGGCGATCGGATGTATTTGTCACTCTTCCTTTTTTGGTTCGATGATGCTCTATCCTTGTCGATCTACCGATTGTCTTCAAACGAGAGAGTTATCAGTTTGGTGAAACTGTAAAACCAAATACGGACTTTGTGGTGGTTTCGAAGAACTTCAAGAACGCCAACATACTTTACTCTCTCTTATCTCTCTTTCATCTCTCAAATATGCATTCGCGTTGATCGTTTGTTCTCCACCTTTCATTGTTGTTGCTGCATGCGATGCGATTGTTAGATTAGAGGGACGGAAGTATTTGTCACTCTCCATTTTTTTGTTCGATGATGCTCTATCCCTGTCCATATGCAGTTCGTCTTCATATGAGACAGTTATCCGTCCGCTGAAACTGTAAAAGCAAATCCGGACTTCGCGGTGGTTTCGAAGAACTTCAGGTACCCAAACTCACTTGCTCCTCTCTGTAGTTCTCTCCGATATGCATTGGCAACGATCGTTTGTCTCCATATTCGTGGTTTCGCTGAATGCGATGCGATTGTAGGTGTAGATGCGTTCGAATGTATTTGTCGCTCTCCATTTTTTCGTTCGATGATGCTCTTCCTTTGTCGATCTACGTCGTTTCAACGGACAGGAGTTATCAGGTTTGGTGAAAAAATGTTAAAAAAAAATACGAACTTCGTGGTGGTTTCGAAGAACTTCAGGACCGCCAACTTACTTTCTCCTCTCTATCTCTCTCAGATATGCATTCGCGTTGATCGTTTGTCTCCATCGTCATGCTGTTGCTGCATGCGATGCGATTGTAGATGTAGAGGCGATCGGATGTATTTGTCACTCTATGTTTTTTGGTTCGATGATGCTCTCTCCCTGTCCATCTGCAGTTGGTCTACATACGAGAGAGTTATCCATCCGGTGAAACTGTAAAAGCAAATCCGGACATCGCGGTTGTTTCGAAGAACTTCAGGTACGCCAACTCCCTTCCTCCTCTCTCTTTCTCACACTCCCTGAGATATGCATTCGCGATGATAGTTTGTTTCCATATTCGTGGTTGCTGAATACGATACGATTGTTGATGTTAGAGGCGGATCGGATGTATTTGTCACTCTTCCTTTTGGTTCGATGATGCTCTATCCTTGTCGGTCTACCGATCGTCTTCAAACGAGAGAGTTATCAGTTTGGTGAAACTGTAAAACCAAATACGAACTTCGTGGTGGTTTCGAAGAACTTCAAGAATGCCAACTTACTTTCTCCTCTCTATCTCTCTCAGATATGCATTCGCGTTGATCGTTTGTCTCCATCTTCATGCTGTTGCTGCATGCGATGCGATTGTAGATGTAAAGGCGATCGGATGTATTTGTCACTCTATGTTTTTTGGTTCGATGATGCTCTATCCCTGTCCATCTGCAGTTGGTCTACATACGAGAGAGTTATCCATCCGGTGAAACTGTAAAAGCAAATCCGGAGTTCGCGATCGGTTTCGAAGAACTTCAGGTACGCCAACTCACTTCCTCCTCTCTCTAGTTCTCTCCGATATGCATTTGTGAGGATCATTTGTCTCCATATTCGTGGTTTCGCTGCATACGATACGATTGTTGATGTAGAGGCGATCGGATGTATTTGTCACTCTTCCTTTTTTGGTTCGATGATGCTCTATCCTTGTCGATCTACCGATCGTCTTCAAACGAGAATGTTATCAGTTTGGTGAAACTGTAAAACCAAATACGGACTTCGTGGTGGTTTCGAAGAACTTCAAGAACGCCAACAAACTTTATCCTCTCTCTCTCTCTCTCTCTCTCTCTCAAATATGCATTTGCGTTGATCGTTTGTCTCCACCTTCATGCTGTAGCTGCATGCGATGCGATTGTAGATGTTGAGGGGATCGGATTTATTTGTCACTCTTCCTTTTTTGGTTCGATGATGCTCTATCCTTGTCGATCTACCGATCTTCTTCAAACAAGAGAGTTATCCGTCTGGTGAAACTGTAAAACCAAATACGGACTTCGTGGTGGTTTCGAAGAGCTTCAAGAACGCCAACTTACTTTCTCCTCTCTATCTCTCTCTCAAATATGCATTCGCGTTGATCGTTTGTCACCATCTTCATGTTGTTGCTGCATGCGATGCGATTGTAGATGTAGAGGCGATCGAATGTATTTGTCACTCTATGTTTTTTGGTTCGATGATGCTCTATCCCTGTCCATCTGCGGTTGGTCTACATACGAGAGAGTTATCCATCCGGTGCAACAGTACAAGCAAATCCGGAGTTCGCGATTGTTTCGAAGAACCGTTAGGTACGCACCTCTCTGAGTTCTCTCCTATATGCATTGTGATGATCTTTGTCTCCATATTCGTTGTTTCGCTGCATACGATACGATTGTTTTTAGGTTTGAGCGATCGGATGTCTTTTGGTCCTCATCCTTTTTTGGTCGATGTGCTCTATTCCCTGTCATCTGCAGTTCCTTCTGCATACGGGAGAGTTATCCGTTCAGTGAAACTGCAAATGCAAATCCGGACTTTGTGGTGGTTTCGAAGATTTGCAAGTACGCCAAATTACTTCCTCCTCTCTCTCTCTCTCTCTCAAGTATGCATTCGCGATGATCGTTTGTCTCCATCTTCGTGATGCTACTGCATGCGATGCGAATGTGGATGTAGAGGCGATCGGATGTATTTGTGACTCTCCGTTTTTGGTTTAGATGATGCTCTGTCCCTGTGCATCTGCAGTTCGTCTGCATACGAGAGAGTTATCCGTTCGGTGAAACTGTTAAAGCAAATCGGGACTTTGTGGTGGTTTCGAAGAACTGTAAGTACGCCAAATTACTTCCTCCTCTCTCTCTCTCTCTCATGTATGCATTCGCGATGATCGTTTGTCTCCATCTTTGTGATACTACTGCATGCGATGCGAATGTGGATGTAGAGGCGATCGGATGTATTTGTCACTCTCTGTTTTCTGGTTCGATGATGATCTGGTCTTGTCCATCTACCGTTCATCTACATCCGAGAGAGTGATCCGTCCGGTGAAACTGTAAAAGCAAATCTTGACTTTGTGGTGGTTTCGAAGAACTTCAAGTACACCAACTTACTTCCACCTCTCTCTCTCTCTCTAACTCTCATATATGCATTCGCGATGATCGTTTGTCTCCATCTTCGTGATTCTGCTGCTTGCGATTCGAATGTGGATGTAGAGGCGATCGAATGTATTTGTCACTCTCCGTTTTTTGGTTCGATGATGCTCTGTCCCTGTGCATCTGCACTTCGTCTGCATACGAGAGAGTTATCCATTCGGTGAAACTGTAAAAGCAAATCCGGACTTTGTGGTGGTTTTGAAGAACTTGAAGGACGCCAACTTCCTTCCTCCTCTCTCTCTCTCTCTCTCATATACGCATTCGCAATGATCGTTTGTCTCCATCTTCGAGATGCTACTGCATGCGATGCGAATGTAGATGTAGAGGCGATCGGATGTATTTGTCACTCTCCATTTTTTGGTTTCGTGATGCTCTGTCCATGTCCATCTGTAGTTCGTTTGCATACGAGATAGTTATCCGTTCGGTGAAATTGTAAAACAAATCCGGACTTTGTGGTGGTTTCGAAGAACTTCATACGCCAATTATTCCTCCTCTCTCGTCCTCTCTCAGTATGCAGCGCGTTTATCGTTTGTCTCCTCTTCGTGATTCTATTGCATGTGACATGCGAATCTGGATCTAGAGGATCGGATTTGATTTTTTGTGACTCTCCGTTTTTGGGTTCGATGATGCTCTGTCCTGTCCATCTGCAGTTCGTCTATATACGAGAGAGTTATCCTTCCGGTGAAATTTTAAAAGCAAATCCGGACTTCGCGGTAGTTTCGAAGAACTTCAGGTACACAAACTCACTTCCTCCATTCTCTAGTTCTCTCCGATATGGATTCGTGATAATCATTTGTCTCCACATTCCTGGTTTCCCTGCTTGCGATACGATTGTTGATGTAGAGGCGATCGAACTTATTTGTCACTCACCATTTTTTGGTTCGATGATGTTCTGTCCCTGTGCATCTGCAAATCGTCTGCATACGAGAGAGTTATCCGTCCGATGAAACTGTAAAAGCAAATCCAAACTTCGCGGTGGTTTCGAAGAATTTCAGGTACGCCAACTCACTTCCTCCTCCTCTCTCTCTCAGATACGCATTCGCAATGATCGTTTTTCTCCATCTTGGAGATGCTACTGCATGCGATGCGAATGTAGATGTAGAGGCGATCGGATGTATTTGTCACTCTCCATTTTTTGGTTCGATGATGCTCTGTCCCTGTGCATCTGCAGTTCTTCTGCATACGAGAGAGTTATCCGTTCGGTGAAACTGTAAAAGCAAATCCGGACTTTGTGGTAGTTTCGAATAAAGACACTTCAGTACGCCAAATTACTTCCCCTCTCTCTCGCTCTCATGTCTTCATTCCGCTATGATCGTTTGTCTCCATCTTCGTGAATGCCTATTGCCTGTGATGCGAATCTGGATTCAGAGGCGGATCGATGTATTTGTGACTCTCCGTTTTTGGGTTCGATGATGCTCTGTCCCTGTCCATCTGCAGTTCGTCTATATACGAGAGAGTTATCCTTCCGGTGAAATTTTAAAAGCAAATCCGGACTTCGCGGTGGTTTCGAAGAACTTCAGGTATGCCAACTCACTTCCTCCATTCTCTAGTTCTCTCCGATATGCATTCGTGATAATCATTTGTCTCCACATTCCTGGTTTCCCTGCTTGCGATACGATTGTTGATGTAGAGGCGATCGAACTTATTTGTCACTCACCATTTTTTGGTTCGATGATGTTCTGTCCCTATGCATCTGCAGTTCGTCTGCATACGAGAGAGTTATCCGTCCGATGAAACTGTAAAAGCAAATCCGAACTTTGCGGTGGTTTCGAAGAACTTCAGGTACGCCAACTCACTTCCTCATCCTCTCTGTCTCTCAGATATGCATTCGCGATGATCGTTTGCCTCCATATTCGTGATTTTGCTGCATACGCTGCGATTGTAGATGTAGAGGCTATCGGATGTATTTGTCACTCTCCGTTTTCTTGTTCGATGATGATCTGTCCTTGTCCATCTACCGTTCGTCTACATACGAGAGAGTTATCCGTCCGGTGAAACTATAAAAGCAAATCTTGACTTGGCGGTGGTTTCGAAGAACTTCAAGTACGCCAACTTACTTCCACCTCTCGCTCTCTCTCTAACTCTCATATATGCATTCGCGATGAGCGTTTGTGTCCACCTTCGTGATGCTGCTGCTTGCGATTCGAATGTAGATGTAGAGGCGATCGGACGTATTTGTCACTCTCCGTTTTTTGGTTCGATGATGCTCTGTCCCAATGCATCTGCAGTTCGTCTGCATACGAGAGAGTTATCCGTTCAGTGAAACTGTAAAAGCAAATCCGGACATTGTGGTGGTTTCAAAGAACTTCAAGTACGCCAACTTCCTTCCTCCTCTCTCTCTCTCTCATATATGCATTCGCGATGATCGTTTGTCTCCATCTTCGTGATGCTGTTGCTTGCGATTCGAATGTAGCTTGACGGTGGTTTGTTTGCGTCTGATGTATTTGTCCCTCCGCCTTATTTTTTGGTTCGATGATGCTCTGTCCCTGTGTATCTGCAGTTCGTCTGCATACGAGAGAGTTATCCGTTCCGTGAAACTGTAAAAGCAAATCCGGACTTTGTGGTGGTTTCGAAGAACTTCAAGTTCGCCAAATTACTTCCTCCTCTCTCTCTCTCTCTCATGTATGCATTCGCGATGATCGTTTGTCTCCATCTTCGTGATGCTGCTGCATGCGATGCGAATGTGGATGTAGAGGCGATCGGATGTATTTGTCACTCTCTGTTTTTTGGTTCGATGATGGTCTGTCCCTGTGCATCTGCAGTTCGTCTGCATACGGGAGAGTTATCCGTTCAGTGAAACTGCAAATGCAAATCCGGACTTTGTGGTGGTTTCGAAGATTTGCAAGTACGCCAAATTACTTCCTCCTCTCTCTCTCTCTCTCTCAAGTATGCATTCGCGATGATCGTTTGTCTCCATCTTCGTGATGCTACTGCATGCGATGCGAATGTGGATGTAGAGGCGATCGGATGTATTTGTCACTCTCGGTTTTTTGGTTCGATGATGCTCTGTCCTTGTGCATCTGCAGTTCGTCTGCATACGAGAGAGTTATCCGTTCGGTGAAACTGTAAAAGCAAAATCCGGACTTTGTGGTGGTTTCGAAGAACTTCAAGTACGCCAAATTACTTCCTCCTCTCTCTCTCTCTCTCTCTCTCTCATGTATGCATTCGCGATGATTGTTTGTCTCCATCTTCGTGATGCTACTGCATACGATGCGAATGTGGATGTAGAGGCGATCGGATGTATTTGTGACTCTCCGTTTTGGGGTTAGATGATGCTCTGTCCCTGTGCATCTGCAGTTCGTCTGCATACGAGACAGTTATCCGTTCGGTGAAACAGTAAAAGCAAATCCGGACTTTGTGGTGGTTTCGAAGAACTTCAAGTACGCCAAATTACTTCCTCCTCTCTCTCTCTCTCTCATGTATGCATTCGCGATGATCGTTTGTCTCCATCTTCGTGATGCTACTGCATGCGATGCTAATGTGGATGTAGAGGCGATCGGATGTATTTGTCACTCTCGGTTTTTTGGTTCGTTGATGCTCTGTCCCTGTGCATCTGCAGTTCGTCTGCATACGAGAGAGTTATCCGTTCAGTGAAACTGTAAATCACATCCGGACTTTGTTGGTTGGTTTCGAGAACTTCAAGTCGCCAATTACTTTCCCTCCTCTCTCTCCTCTCTCTCATGTAATGCATTCGCGATGATCGTTTGTCTCCATATTCGTGATTTTGCTGCATGCGATGCGATTGTAGATGTAGAGGCGATCGGATGTATTTGTTACTCTCTGTTTTTTGGTTCAATGATGCTCTGTCTTTGTGCATCTGCAGTTCGTCTGCTTACGAGAGAGTTATCCGTCCGGTGAAATGGTAAAAGCAAATCCAGACTTTGCGGTGGTTTCGAAGAACTTCAAGTACGCCAACTTACCTTCTTCATCTCTCTCCTCACTCTCTCATATATGCAATTCATTCGCGATGATCGTCTTGTCCCATCTTCGTGATGCTGATTGCAATGCGATGCCGAATGTAGAGCAGAGGCATCGGATGTAGTTGTCACTCTCCCGTTTTTTTTGGTTCGAATGATGAATTCGTCCCTGTGCATCGATCATTTTCGTCTGTATATGATAGTATCGTTCGGTGAAACCTTGTAAAAGCAAACCCGACTTTGTGTGTTTTGAAGAACTTCAAGTACACCAAATTACTTCCTCCTCTCTCTCTCTCTCTCTCTCTCTCTCTCATGTATGTATTCGCGATGATCGTTTGTCTCCATCTTCGTGATGCTACTGCATGCGATGCGAATGTAGACGTAGAGGCGATCAGATGTATTTGTCACTCTCCGTTTTTGGGTTCGATGATGATCTGTCCCTGTCCATCTACAGTTCGTCTATATACGAGAGAGTTATCCTTCCGGTGAAATTTTAAAAGCAAATTCGGACTTCGCGGTGGTTTCGAAGAACTTCAGGTACGCCAACTCACTTCATCCACTCTCTAGTTCTCTCCGATATACATTCGTGATAATCACTTGTCTCCATATTCATGGTTTCGCTGCTTGCGATACGATTGTTGATGTAAAGGCGATCGGATGTATTTGTCACTCTCCATTTTTTGGTTCGATGATGCTCTGTCCATGTCCCTCTGCAGTTCATCTGCATACAAGAGAGTTATCCGTCCGGTGAAACTGTAAAAGTAAATTCGGACTTCGCGGTGGTTTCGAAGAACTTCAGGTACGCCAACTCACTTCCTCATCTCTCTCTCTCAGATATGCATTGCAAATGATCGTTTGCCTCCAATATTCGTGATTTTGCTGCATACGATGCGATTGTAGATGTAGAGGCTATCGGATGTATTTGTCACTCTCCGTTTTCTTGTTCGATGATGATCTGTCCTTGTCCATCTACCGTTCGTCTACATACGAGAGAGTTATCTGTCCGGTGAAACTGTAAAAGCAAATCTTGACTTTGCGGTGGTTTCGAAGAACTTCAAGTACGCCAACTTACTTCCACCTCTCGCTCTCTCTCAAACTATCATATATGCATTCGCGATGATCGTTTGTCTCCATTTTCTTGATGCTGCTGCTTATGATTCGAATGTAGATGTAGAGGTGATCGGATGTATTTGTGACTCTCCATTTTTTGGTTCGATGATGCTTTGTCCTTGTGCATCTGCAGTTCGTCTGCATACGAGAGAGTTATCCGTTCAGTGAAACTGTAAAAGCAAATCCGGACATTGTGGTGGTTTCAAAGAACTTCAAGTACGCCAACTTCCTTCCTCCTCTCTCTCTCTCTCATATATGCATTCGCGATGATCGTTTGTCTCCATCTTCGAGATGCTACTGCATGCGATGCGAATGTAGATGTAGAGGAGATCGGATGTATTTGTCACTCTCCATTTTTTGGTTCGATGAAGCTCTGTCTCTGTGCATCTGCAGTTCATCTGCATACGAGAGAGTTATCTGTTCGGTGAAACTGTAAAAGCAAATCCGGACTTTGTGGTGGTTTCGAAGAACTTCAAGTACGCCAAATTACTTCCTCCTCTCTCTCTCTCTCTCATGTATGCATTCGCGATGATCGTTTGTCTACATCTTCGTGATGCTACTGCATGCGATGCGAATGTGGATGTAGAGGCGATCGGATGTATTTGTGACTCTCCGTTTTTGGGTTAGATGATGCTCTGTCCCTGTGCATCTGCAGTTCGTCTGCATACGAGAGAGTTATCCGTTCGGTGTAACTGTAAAAGCTAATCCGGACATCGCGGTGGTTTCGAAGAACTTCAAGTACGCCAAATTACTTCCTCCTCTCTCTCTCTCTCTCTCTCTCTCTCTCATGTATGCATTCGCGATGATCGTTTGTCTCCATCTTCGTGATGCTACTGCATACGATGCGAATGTGGATGTAGAGGCGATCGGATGTATTTGTAACTCTCCGTTTTTGGGTTCGGTGATGCTCTGTCCCTGTGCATCTGAAGTTCGTCTGCATACGATAGAGTTATCCGTTCGGATTAAACTGTGAAACGCAATCCGGACTTTGTTTTGGTTTCGAAGACCTTCAATTACGCCAAATTACTTCCGCTCTCTCTCTCTCTCTCTCTCTCTCTCCTCTCATGTTATCATTCGCGATGATCGTTTGTCTCCATCTTCGTGATGCTATTGCATGCGATGCGAATTGGATGTAGAGGCGATCGGATGTATTTGTGACTCTCCGTTTTTGGGTTCGATGATGCTCTGTCCCTGTCCATCTGCAGTTCGTCTATATACGAGAGAGTTATCCGTCCGGTGAAACTGTAAAAGCAAATCCGGACTTCGCGGTGGTTTCGAAGAACTTCAGGTACTCCAACTCACTTCCTCCATTCTCTAGTTCTCTCCGATATGCATTCGTGATAATCATTTGTCTCCACATTCCTGGTTTCCCTGCTTGCGATACGATTGTTGATGTAGAGGCGATCGAACTTATTTGTCACTCACCATTTTTTGGTTCGATGATGTTCTGTCCCTGTGCATCTGCAGTTCGTCTGCATACAAGAGAGTTATCCGTCCGATGAAACTGTAAAAGCAAATCCAAACTTCGCGGTGGTTTCGAAGAATTTCAGGTACGCCAACTCACTTCCTCCTCCTCTCTCTCTCTCAGATATGCATTCGCGATGATCGTTTGCCTCCATATTCGTGATTTTGCTGCATACGATGCGATTGTAGATGTAGAGGCTATCGGAGGTATTTGTCACTCTCTGTTTTCTGGTTCGATGATGATCTGTCCTAGTCCATCTCCCGTTCGTCTACATACGAGAGAGTTATCTGTCCGGTGAAACTGTAAAAGCAAATCTTGACTTTGCGGTTGTTTCGAAGAACTTCAAGTACGCCAAATTACTTCCTCCTCTCTCTCTCTCTCTCATGTATGCATTTGCGATGATCGTTTGTCTCCATCTTCGTGATGCTACTGCATGCGATGCGAATGTAGATGTAGAGGCGATCGGATGTATTTGTCACTCTCCATTTTTTGGTTCGATGAAGCTCTGTCCCTGTGCATCTGCAGTTCTTCTGCATACGAGAGAGTTATTCGTTCGGTGAAACTGTAAAAGCAAATCCGGACTTTGTGGTGGTTTCGAAGAACTTCAAGTATGCCAAATTACTTCCTCCTCTTTCTCTCTCCCTCATGTATGCATTCGCGATGATCGTTTGTCTCCATCTTCGTGATGCTACTGCATGCGATGCGAATGTGGATGTAGAGGCGATCGGATGTATTTGTGACTCTCCGTTTTTGGGTTCGATGATGCTCTGTCCCTGTCCATCTGCAGTTCGTCTATATACGAGAGAGTTATCCTTCCGGTGAAATTTTAAAAGCAAATCCGGACTTCGCGGTGGTTTCGAAGAACTTCAGGTACACAAACTCACTTCCTCCATTCGACGATGCTCTGTCCATTCGACGATGCTCTGTCCATGTCCATATGAAGTTCATCTGCATACGAGAGAATTATCCGTTCTGTGAAACTGTAAAAGCAAATCGGGACTTCACGGTCGTATCGCAGAACTTCAGGTTCGCCAACTCACTTCCTCCTCTCTCTCTCTCTCTCTCTCTCTTTCTCTTTCTCCATCAGATATGCAAACGATGATCGTTTGTCTCCATAATCGTGGTTTTGCTGCATGCGATGCGATTGTAGATGTAGAGGCGATCGGCTGTATTTGTCACTCTCCGTTTTTTAGTTCGATGCTTCTCTGTCCCTGTCCATTTGCAGTTCGTTTGTATACGAGAGAGTTATCCGTCCAGTGAAACTGTTAAAGCAAATTCGAACTTCGCGGCGGTTTCGAAGAACTTCAGGTACGCCAACTTACTTCCTCCTCTCTCTCTCTCTTAGATAGGCATTCGCGATGATCGTTTGTCTCCATATTCATGATTTTGCTGCATGCGATAAGGTTGTAGATGTAGAGGCGATCGGACGTATCTTTCACTCTCCGTTTTTTTTTTTCGATGATGCTCTGTCCCTGTCGATCTGCAGTTCGTCTTGATACGAGAGAGTTATCCTTCCGATGAAACTATAAAAGCAAATCCGGACTTCCCGGTGGTTTTGAAGAACTTCAGGTACGCCAACTCACTTCCTCCTCCCCTCTCTCTCATATATGCATTCGCGATGATCATTTGTCTCTATATTCGTGATTTTGCTGCATGCGATGCGATTGTAGATGTAGAGGCTATCGGATGTATTTGTCACTCTCCATTTTTTGGTTCAGTGATGTTCTGTCCTTGTCCATCTACCGTTCGTCTGCATACGAGAGAGTTATCCGTCCGGTGAAATTGTAAAAGCAAATTCGGACTTTCGGTGGTTTCGAAGAACTTCAAGTACGCCAACTTACTTCCTCCTCTCTCTCTCTCTCTCTCTCTCTTTCTCTCTCATATATGCATTCGCGATGATCATTTGTCTCCATCTTCATGATGTTGTCGTATGCGATGCGAATGTAGATGTAGAGGAGATCGGATGTATTTGTCACTCTCCGTTTTTTGGTTCGATGATGCTCTGTCCATGTCCATCTGCAGTTCGTCTGCATGCGAGAGAGTTATCCGTTCAGTGAAACTGTAAAAGCAAATCCGGACTTCGCGGTGGTTTCGATGAACTTCTGGTGCGCCAACTCACTTCCTTCTCTCTCTCTCTTTCAAATATGCATTCGCGATGATCGTTTGTCTCCATTTTCTTGATTTTGCTCCATTCGATGCGATTGTAGATGTATTCGCGATGATCGTTTGTCTCCATATTCGAGATGCTGCTGCTTGCGATTCGAATGTAGATGTAGAGGCGATCGGATGTATTTGTCACTCTCCATTTTTTAGTTCGATGATGCTCTGCCCCTGTCCATCTGTAAATCGTCTGCATATGAGAGAGTTATCCGTCCGGTGAAACTTTAAAAGCAAATTCCAACTTCGCGGTGGTTTCGAAGAACTTCAGGTACGCCAACTCACTTCCTCCTCTCTCTCTCACATATGCATTCGCGATGATCGTTTGTCTCCATATTCGTGATTTTGCTGCATGCAATAAGATTGTAGATGTAGAGTTGATCGGACGTATTTGTCACTATCCGTTTTTTGGTTCGATGATGCTCTGTCCCTGTCCATCTGCAGCTCGTCTGGATACGGGAGAGTTATCTGTCCGATGAAACTGTAAAAGCAAATCCGGACTTCCTGGTGGTTTCAAAGAACTTCAGGTACACCAACTCATTTCCTCCTCCTCTTTCTCTCTCTAATATGCATTCGCGATGATCGTTTGTCTCCATACTCGAGATTTTGCTGCACGCGATGCGATTGTAGATGTTGAGGCAATCGGATGTATTTGTCACTCTCCGTTTTTTGGTTCGATGTTGCTCTATCCATGTCCATCTGCACTTCGTCTGCGTATGAGAGAGTTATCCGTTCAATGAAACTGTAAAAGCAAATCCGAACTTCGCGATGGTTTCGAAGAACTTCAGGTACGCCAACTCACTTCCTCCTCTCTCTCTCTCTCTCTCTCTCTCTCTCTCTTCATCAGATATGCATGCGCGATGATCGTTTGTGTCCATGTTCGTGGTCTCGCTCCATGCGATGCGATTGTTGATGTAGAGACGATCGGATGTATTTCTCACTCTCCTTTTTTTGGTTCGATGATGCTCTGTCCATGTCTATCTGCAGTTCATCTGCTCACGAGAGAGTTATCCGTCTGGTGAAACTGTAAAAGCAAATCCGGACTTCACGGTGGTTTCGAAGAACTTCAGGTATGCCAACTTACTTCCTCCTCTCTCTCTTTATCTCCGTGAGATATGCATTCGCGATGATCGTTTGTGTCCATATTCGTGGTTTTGCTTCATGCGATGCGAGTGTAATGTATAGTCGATCGGATGATTTTTGTCACTCTCCGATTTTGTGTTCTATTATGATCTTTCCCTGTCCATACTGCAGTTTGTCTACATCGAGAGAGTTATCCATCCGGTGACTGTCAACTCATCGAACTTCGCGTTGGTTTTCGAAGAACTTCAACTACGCAACGCCCTTCCCTCCTCTCTCTCTCCCTGAGATATGCATTCGCGATGATCGTTTGTTTCCATATTCGTGGTTTTGCTGCATACGATGCGACTACAGACGTAGAGGCCATCAGATGTATTTGTCACTCTCCGTTTTTTGGTTCGATGATGCTCTGTCCATGTCCAAATGCATTTCGTCTGCATACGAGAGAGTTATCCGTCCGGTGAAGCTGTAAAAGCAAATCCGGACTTCGCGGTGGTTTCCAAGAACTTCAGGTACGCCAACTTACTTCCTCTTCTCTGTCTCTCTCTCAGATATGCATTCGCGATGATCGTTTGTCTCCATATTCGTGGTTTTGCTGCATGCGATGCGATTGTAGATGTAGAGGCGATCGGATGTATTTGTCACTCTCCGTTTTTTTGGTTCGATGATGCTCTGTCCCTATCCATCTGCAGTTCGTCTGCACACGAGAGAGTTATCCGTCCGGTGAAACTATAAAAGCAAATTCGGACTTCCCAGTGGTTTCGAAGTATTTCAGGTGCACCAACTCACTTCCTCCTCTCTCTCTCTCTCAGATATGCATTCGCGATGATCGTTTGTCTCCACATTCGTGATTTTACTGCATGCAATACGATTGTAGATGTAGAGGCGATTGGATGTATTTGTCACTCTCCATTTTTTGGTTCGATGTTGCTCTGTCCATGTCCATCTACAGTTCGTCTTCATACGAGAGAGTTATCCGTTCACTGAAACTGTAAAAGCACATCCGAACATCGCGATGGTTTCGAAGAACTTCAGGTACGCCAACTCTCTTCCTCCTCTCTCTCTCTCTCCGTCTCTGTCAGATATGCATGCACGATGATCGTTTGTGTCCATATTCGTTATTTTATTGCATGCGATGTGATTGTTAATGTAGAGGCGATCGGATGTATTTGTCACTCTCCGTTTTTTGGTTCGATGATGCTCTGTCCCTGTCCATCTGCAGTTCATCTACCTACGAGAGAGTTATCCTTCTGGTGAAACTTTCAAAGCAAACCCGGACATCGCGGTGGTTTCGAAGAACTTCAGGTACGCCAACTTACATACTCCTCTCTCTAGTTCTTTCCGATATGCATTCGCGATGATCATTTGTCTCCATATTTGAGGTTTCGCTACATGCGATGCGACTGTAGATGTAGAGGCGATCGGATGTATTTGTCACTCTCCGTTTTTTGGTTCTATGAAGCTCTGTTCCTGTCCATCTGCAGTACGTTTGCATACGAGAGAGTTATCCGTCCGGCGAAACTGTAAAAGCAAATCCGAAATTTGCGGCGGTTTCGAAGAACTTCAGGTACGCCAACTCACTTCCTCCTCTCTCTTTCTCTCACATATGCATTCACGATGATCGCTTGTGTCATATATTCGTGGTTTTACTACATGCGATGCAATTATAGATGTAGAGGCGATCGGATGTATTTATCATTCTCCGTTTTTTGGTTCTATGATGCTTTGTCCCTGTCCATCTGCAGTTCGTTTGCATACGAGAGAGTTATCTGTCTGGTGAAACTGTAAAACCAAATACGGAATTCGTGGTGGTTTCGAAGAACTTCAGGAACGCCAAATTACTTTCTCCTCTCTCTCTCTCTCTCTCAGATATGCATTCGCGTTGATCGTTTGTCTCCATCT
>JAGKPW010001203.1:0-13577 GCA_019926035.1 Melaleuca alternifolia
CGAACTCCTTAGATTGGACCAAGAGAGGACGAACTCCCTTAGTTTGGACAAGGAGAGGTCGAAGTCCCTTAGATTGGACCAAGAGGTGACGAACTCCTTAGATTGGACCAAGATGAGACGAATTCCATAGATTTGTTCCAAGAAAGGACGAACTCCTTTAGATTGGACCAAGAGGCGACGAAATCCTTTGATTGAACCAAGAGGAGACGAACTCACTAAGATTGGACCAAAAAGAGACGAACTCCATTAGATTGGACAAAGAGGGGACGAACTCCTCAGATTGGACGAAGAGGAGACGAACGTCCTTAAATTGGACCAAGTGAGGATGAACAGCCTTAGATTGCACCGAGAAGAGACGAACTCCTTAGATTGGACCACTTTACCCAAAAAAAAAAACTCCTTAGATTGGACCAAGAGAGGACGAACTCCTTATATTAGACCAAGAGAGGACGAACTCCCTTAGATTGGACCAAGATGCGATGAATTACCTAAGAATGGACCAAGAGCAGACGAACTCCTTAGATTGGACCAAGAGAAGACGAACTCCCTTAGATTGGACCAAGAGGCGACGAACTCCTTAGATTAGACCTAGAGCAGAGGAACTACCTTAGATTGGACCAAAAAGACACGAACTCCTTATTTTAGACCACGAGAGGAAGAACTCCATTAGATTGGACCAAAAGGCAACGAACTTCTTAGATTGGACCAAGAGGAGACGCACTCGCTTATATTGGACAAAGAGGAGACGAACTCCCTTAGATTGGATGAAGAAAGGACGAACTCCATTATATTGGACCAGGAAGCAACGAACTCCGTAGATTAGACAAAGAGGAGGCGAACTCCCTTAGATTGGACCGAAAAGAGACGAACTCCATTAGATTGGACCAAGAGGGGACGAACTCCTCAGATTGGATGAAGAGGAGACGAACTTCCTTAAATTGGACCAAGTGAGGATGAACACCCTTAGATTGCACAGAGAAGAGACGAACTCCTTAGATTGGACCACTTTACCCTAAAAAAAACAAAAAAAAAAAACTCCTTAGATTGGACCAAGAGAGGACGAAATCCCTTAGATTGGATCAAGAGAAGACGAACTCCCTTAGATTGGACCAAGATGAGACGAACTCCTTAGATTGGACCAAGAGAGGGCGAACTCCCTTAAATTCGACCAAGATGCGACGAACTACCTAAGAATGGACCAAGAGGAGACGAACTCCTTAGATTGGACCAAGTGGAGACGAACTCCTTAGATTGGACCTAGAGCAGAGGAACTCCCTTAGATTGGACCAAAAAGTCACGAACTCCTTATATTAGACCAAGAGAGGACGACCTCCCTTAGATTGGACCAAGATGCGACGAATTACCTAACAATGGACCAAGAGCAGACGAACTCCTTAGATTGGACCAAGAGAAGACGAACTCCCTTAGATTGGACCAAGAGGGGACGAACTCCTTAGATTGGACCAAGAGGCGACGAACTCCTTAGATTGGACCTAGAGCAGCGGAACTTCCTTAGATTGGACCAAAAAGACACGAACTCCTTATTTTAGACCACGAGAGGAAGAACTCCATTAGATTGGACCAAAAGGCAACGAACTTCTTAGATTGGACCAAGAGGAGACGCACTCGCTTATATTGGACAAAGAGGAGACGAACTCCCTTAGATTGGATGAAGAAAGGACGAACTCCATTATATTGGACCAGGAAGCAACGAACTCCGTAGATTAGACAAATAGGAGGCGAACTCCCTTAGTATGGACCAAAAAGAGACGAACTCCTTAGATTGGACCAAGAGAGGACGAACTCCTTAGATTACACCAAGAGAGGGCGAAGTCCCTTAGATTGGACCAAGAGGCGACGAACTCCTAAGAGTGAAGCAGGAAAGTCGAACTCCCTTAGATTGGACCAAGAGAGCACGAACTCCCATAGATTGGACCAAGATGCGACGAATTACCTATGAATGGACTAAGAGCATACGAACTCCTTAGATTGGACCAAGAGAAGACGAACTCCCTTAGATTGGACCAAGAGGGGACGAACTCCTTAGATTGGACCAAGAGGCGACGAACTCCTTATATTAGACCAAGAGAGGACGAACTCCCTTAGATTGGACCAAGAGGCGAAGAAACTCCTAAGAGTGAGCAGGAAAGCGACTCACTATAATGGACCAAGAGAGCACGAACTCCCATAGATTGACCAAGAGCGGAGAATTACCTTGAAAGGGACCTAAGAGCCTACGAACTCCTTAGATTGGACCAAGAGAGACGGAAATCATTAGATTGGACCCAGAGGGGGACGAAATCGCTTAGAGGGCCAAGAGGACACGAACTCCCTTAAATTCGACCAAGAGAGAACGACCACCCTTAGATTGGACCAAGAGGTGACGAACTCCATAGTTTGGACCAAGAAAGTACAAAATCCCTTAGATTGGACCAGGAGGAGACGAACTCCTTAGATTGGACCAACAGAAGACGAATTCCCTTAGATTGGACCAAGATGCGACGAACTACCTAAGAATGGACCAAGAGGAGACAAACTCCTTAGATTGGACCGAGGGGAGACGAACTCCTTAGATTGGACCAAGAGCAGACGAACTCCATAGATTGGACCAAGAAAGGACGAACTCCATTAGATTGGACCAAGAGGGGACGAACTCCCTTAGATTGGAGCAAGAGGGGACGAACTCCCTTAGATAGGACCAAGAGCACACGGACTCCCTTAAATTCGACCAAGAGAGAACCACCACCCTTAAATTGGACAAAGAGGTGACGAACTCGTTAGTTTGGACCAAGAGAGGACTAAATCCCTTAGATTGGACCAAAAGGAGACGAACTCTCTTAGATTGGACCATGATAAGACGAACTACCTAAGAATGGACCAAGAGGAGATAAACTCCTTAGATTGGACCAAGTGGAGACGAACTCCTTAGATTAGACCGAGGGGAGACGAATTCCTTAGATTGGACCATGAGGAGACGAACTCCATAGAATGGACCAAGAAAGGACGAACTCCATTAGATTGGACCAAGAGGTGACGAACTCCTTTAATTGCTCCAAGGGGAGACGAAGTCGCGTAGACTGGACTAAAGAGAGACGAACTCATTAGATTGGACCAAGAGGGGACGAACTCCTTAGATTGGACCAAGTGGAGACGAACACCCTTAGATTGGACCAAGAGAGGAGGAACACCCTTAGATTGTACCATGAGTAGACGAACTCCTTAGATTGGACAAAGAGAGGACGAACTCCCTTAGATTGGACCAAGAGGGGACGAACTCCCTTAGATAGGACCAAGAGCACACGAACTCCCTTAAATTCGACCAAGAGAGAACCACCACCCTTAAATTGGACCAAGAGGTGACGAACTCCTTAGTTTGGACCAAGAGAGGACTAAATCCCTTAGATTGGACCAAAAGGAGACGAACTCTCTTAGATTGGACCATGATAAGACGAACTACCTAAGAATGGACCAAGAGGAGATAAACTCCTTAGATTGGACCAAGTGGAGACGAACTCCTTAGATCAGACCAAGGGGAGACGAATTCCTTAGATTGGACCATGAGAAGACGAACTCCAGAGAATGGACCAAGAAAGGACGAACTCCATTAGATTGGACCAAGAGGTGACGAACTCCTTTAATTGCTCCAAGGGGAGACGAAGTCGCGTAGATTGGACTAAAGAGAGACGAACTCATTAGATTGGACCAAGAGGGGACGAACTCCTTAGATTGGACCAAGTGGAGACGAACACCCTTAGATTGGACCAAGTGAGGAGGAACACCCTTAGGTTGCACCATGAGTAGACGAACTCCTTAGATTGGACAAAGAGAGGACAAACTCCCTTAGATTGGACCAAGAGGGGACGAACTCCCTTAGATTGGACCAAGAGGACACGAACTCCCTTAAATTGGACCAAGAGAGAACGACCTCCCTTAGATTGGACCAAGAGGTGATGAACTCCTTAGTTTGGACCAAGAGAGCACTATATCCCTTAGATTGGACCAAGAGGAGACGAACTCCTTAGATTGGACCAAGAGAAGATGAACTCCCTTAGATTGGACCAAGATGCGACGAACTACCTAAGAATGCACCAAGAGGAGACAAACTCCTTAGATTGGACCAAGTGGAGACGAACTCCTTAAATTGGACCAAGGGGAGAAGAACTCCTTAGATTGGACCAAGAGGAGACGAAGTCGCGTAGATTGGACTAAAGAGAGACGAACTCATTAGATTGGACCAAGAGGGGACGAACTCCTTAGATTGGACCAAGTGGAGACGAACACCCTTAGATTGGACCAAGAGAGGAGGAACACCCTTAGATTGTACCATGAGTAGACGAACTCCTTAGATTGGACAAAGAGAGGACGAACTCCCTTAGATTGGACCAAGAGGGGACGAACTCCCTTAGATAGGACCAAGAGCACACGGACTCCCTTAAATTCGACCAAGAGAGAACCACCACCCTTAAATTGGACAAAGAGGTGACGAACTCGTTAGTTTGGACCAAGAGAGGACTAAATCCCTTAGATTGGACCAAAAGGAGACAAACTCTCTTAGATTGGACCATGATACGACGAACTACCTAAGAATGGACCAAGAGGAGATAAACTCCTTAGATTGGACCAAGTGGAGACGAACTCCTTAGATCAGACCAAGGGGAGACGAATTCCTTAGATTGGACCATGAGAAGACGAACTCCAGAGAATGGACCAAGAAAGGACGAACTCCATTAGATTGGACCAAGAGGAGATGAACTCCCTGACATTGGACCAAAAAGAGACGAACTCCTTAGATTGGACCTAGAGAGGACGAATCATTCGATTGAGACCAAGAGGGGACGAACGCATTAGATTGGACCAAGTGGAGACGAACACACTTAGATTGGACCAAGTGAGAGGAAACACCCCTTAGGTTGCACAGAGAGACGAACTCCTTAGATTGGCAAAAGAGAGGACAAATCCCTTAGATTGGACCAAGAGGGGACGAACTCCCTTAGATTGGACCAAGAGGACACGAAAGCTTTCAATTCGACAAGAGGAGAACGAAAACCTAGATGGACCAAGATGTTGACGAATCTTAGTTTGGACCAAGGAGCACTCATAAATCCCTTAAATTGGACAAAGTGGAGACCAACTCCCTAGATTGGACCAAGAGAAGATGAACTCCCTTAGATTGGACCAAGATGCGACGAACTACCTAAGAATGCACCAAGAGGAGACAAACTCCTTAGATTGGACCAAGTGGAGACGAACTCCTTAAATTGGACCAAGGGGAGAAGAACTCCTTAGATTGGACCAAGAGGAGACGAAGTCGCGTAGATTGGACTAAAGAGAGACGAACTCATTAGATTGGACCAAGAGGGGACGAACTCCTTAGATTGGACCAAGTGGAGACGAACACCCTTAGATTGCACCATGAGTAGACGAACTCCTTAGATTGGACAAAGAGAGGACGAACTCCCTTAGATTGGACCAAGAGGGGACGAACTCACTTAGATTGGACAAGGAGGACACGAACTCCTTTAAATTCGACCAAGAGAGAACGACCACCCTTAGATTGGACCAAGAGGTGACGAACTCCATAGTTTGGACCAAGAGAGCACTAAATCCCTTATATTGGACCAAGAGGAGACGAACTCCTTAGATTGGACCAGGAGAAGTTGAACTCCCTTAGATTGGACCAAGATGCGACGAACTACCTAAGAATGGACCAAGAGGAGACAACTCCTTAGATGGGAACCAAGGGAGAAGAACTCCTTATTGGACCAGGGGAGACGAAAAACTCCTGAGATGGACCAAAAAAGAGACGAACTCCATTAGCTTGGACCAAGAGGGGACGAACTCATCAGATTGGACGAAGAGGAGAGAACTCCTTAAATTGGACCAGTGAGGATGAACACCCTTAGATGGCACGAGAAGAGACGAAATCCTGATTGGACCACCTTTACCCAAAAAAAAAAACAAAAAAAAAAAACTCCTTAGATGGACCAAGAGAGGACGAAATCCCTTAGATTGGATCAAGAGAGGACGAACTCCCTTATATTGGACCAAGATGAGACGAACTCCTTAGATTTGACCAAGAGAGGGCGAACTCCCTTAAATTCGACCAAGATGCGACGAACTACCTAAGAATGGACCAAGAGGAGACGAACTCCTTAGATTGGACCAAGAGGTGATGAACTCCTTATATTCGACCAAGAGAGGACGAACTCCCCTAGAATGGACCAAAAAGTCACGAACCTTCCTATAGTAGACCAAGAGAGACGAACTCCATTAGATGGACCAGATGCGGACCGAATGACCTAAGAAGGACCAAGAGAGAACGAACTCCTTAGATGGAACCAAGAGGGGACGAACTCCCTTAGATAGGACCAAGAGGATACGAACTCCTTAGATTGGACCAAGAGGAGACGAACTCCTTAGATTGGACCTAGAGCAGCGGAACTACCTTAGATTGGACCAAAAAGACACGAACTCCTTATTTTAGACCACGAGAGGAAGAACTCCATTAGATTGGACCAAAAGGCAACCAACTTCTTAGATTGGACCAAGAGGAGACGCACTCGCTTATATTGGACAAAGAGGAGACGAACTCCCTTAGATTGGATGAAGAAAGGACGAACTCCATTATATTGGACCAGGAAGCAACGAACTCCGTAGATTAGACAAATAGGAGGCGAACTCCCTTAGTATGGACCAAAAAGAGACGAACTCCTTAGATTGGACCAAGAGGAGACGAACTCCTTAGATTGGACCAAGATGAGACGAACTCCATAGATTTGGACCAAGAAAGGACGAAATCCATTAGATTGGACCAAGAGGCGACGAACTCCTTTGATTGAACCAACAGGAGACGAACTCGCTAAGATTGGACCAAAAAGAGACGAACTCTTTACATTGGACCAAGAAAGGACGAATGGCATTAGATTGGACCAAGAGGCGACGAACTCCTTTGATTGAACCAAGAGGAGACGAACTCGCTAAGATTGGACCAAAAAGAGACGAACTCTTTAGATTGGACCAAGAAAGGACAAACGGCATTAGATTGGACCAAGAGGGGACGAACTACTCAGATTGGACCAAGAGGAGACGAACTTCCTTAAATTGTACCAAGAGAGGATGAACACCCTTAGATTGAACCATGAGCAGACGAACTCCCTAGATTAGACCAAGAGAGGACGAACTCCTTAGATTGGACCAAGAGAGGACGAACTCCCTTAGTTTGGACAAGGAGAGGTCGAAGTCCCTTAGATTGGACCAAGAGGTGACGAACTCCTTAGATTGGACCAAGATGAGACGAATTCCATAGATTTGTTCCAAAAAAGGACGAACTCCTTTAGATTGGACCAAGAGGCGACGAAATCCTTTGATTGAACCAAGAGGAGACGAACTCACTAAGATTGGACCAAAAAGAGACGAACTCCATTAGATTGGACAAAGAGGGGACGAACTCCTCAGATTGGACGAAGAGGAGACGAACGTCCTTAAATTGGACCAAGTGAGGATGAACAGCCTTAGATTGCACCGAGAAGAGACGAACTCCTTAGATTGGACCACTTTACCCAAAAAAAAAAACTCCTTAGATTGGACCAAGAGAGGACGAACTCCTTATATTAGACCAAGAGAGGACGAACTCCCTTAGATTGGACCAAGATGCGATGAATTACCTAAGAATGGACCAAGAGCAGACGAACTCCTTAGATTGAACCAAGAGAAGACGAACTCCCTTAGATTGGACCAAGAGGCGACGAACTCCTTAGATTAGACCTAGAGCAGAGGAACTACCTTAGATTGGACCAAAAAGACACGAACTCCTTATTTTAGACCACGAGAGGAAGAACTCCATTAGATTGGACCAAAAGGCAACGAACTTCTTAGATTGGACCAAGAGGAGACGCACTCGCTTATATTGGACAAAGAGGAGACGAACTCCCTTAGATTGGATGAAGAAAGGACGAACTCCATTAGATTGGACCAAGAGGCAACGAACTCCTTAGATTAGACAATGAGGAGACGAACTCCTTAGATTGTGACCGAAAGAGACTAACTCCATTAGATTGACCAAGAGTGGGACGAACTCCTCACGAGGGATGAAGAGGGAAGACGAACTTCCTTAAAATTGTGTCCAAGCGAGGATTAACCACCCTTAGATTTGTCTACAAGAGAAGACACGAATCACTCCTTACGATTGTAACCACTTACCCTCAAAAAAAAAACAAAAAAAAAAATCCTCTATGATTGGACCAGGCGAGAGGAACGACATCCCTTAGCTTGGATCAGAGAATACGAACTCCTCTTAACTGGACCTGTGTGATCTACGAACGTCCTAGACGTTGGACCAAGAGAGGGCGAACTCCCTTAAATTGGACCAAGATGCGACGAACTACCTAAGAATGGACCAATAGGAGACTAACTCCTTAGATTGGACCAAGAGGAGACGAACATCCTTAGATTGGACCAAGAACAAGCGGAACTCCCTTAGATTGGACAAAGCGGAGACGAACTCCTTAGATTGGCCCAAGGGAGGATGAACTCCCTTAGATTGGACCAAGATGCGACGAATTACCTAACAATGGACCAAGAGCAGACGAACTCCTTAGATTGGACCAAGAGAAGACGAACTCCCTTAGATTGGACCAAGAGGGGACGAACTCCTTAGATTGGACCAAGAGGCGACGAACTCCTTAGATTGGACCTAGAGCAGCGGAACTTCCTTGGATTGGACCAAAAAGACACGAACTCCTTATTTTAGACCACGAGAGGAAGAACTCCATTAGATTGGACCAAAAGGCAACCAACTTCTTAGATTGGACCAAGAGGAGACGCACTCGCTTATATTGGACAAAGAGGAGACGAACTCCCTTAGATTGGATGAAGAAAGGACGAACTCCATTATATTGGACCAGGAAGCAACGAACTCCGTAGATTAGACAAAGAGGAGGCGAACTCCCTTAGTATGGACCAAAAAGAGACGAACTCCTTAGATTGGACCAAGAGAGGACGAACTCCTTAGATTACACCAAGAGAGGGCGAAGTCCCTTAGATTGGACCAAGAGGCGACGAACTCCTAAGAGTGAAGCAGGAAAGTCGAACTCCCCCTTAGATTGGACCAAGAGAGGACGAACTCCCATAGATTGGACCAAGATGCGACGAATTACCTAAGAATGGACCAAGAGCAGACGAACTCCTTAGATTGGACCAAGAGAAGACGAACTCCTTAGATTGAATCAAGAGGGGACGAACTCGCTTAGATTGGACCAAGAGGACACGAACTCCCTTAAATTCGACCAAGAGAGAACGACCACCCTTAGATTGGACCAAGAGGTGACGAACTCCTTAGTTTGGACCAAGAGAGTACAAAATCCCTTAGATTGGACCAAGAGGAGACGAACTCCTTAGATTGGACCAAGAGAAGACGAATTCCCTTAGATTGGACCAAGAGGAGACGAACTCCTTAGATTGGACCAAGAGAAGACGAATTCCCTTAGATTGGACCAAGATGCGACGAACTACCTAAGAATGGACCAAGAGGAGACAAACTCCTTAGATTGGACCGAGGGGAGACGAACTCCTTAGATTGGACCAAGAGGAGACGAACTCCATAGATTGGACCAAGAAAGGACGAACTCCATGAGATTGGACCAAGAGGGGACGAACTCCCTTAGATTGGAGCAAGAGGGGACGAACTCCCTTAGGTAGGACCAAGAGCACACGAACTCCCTTAAATTCGACCAAGAGAGAACCACCACCCTTAAATTGGACCAAGAGGTGACGAACTCCTTAGTTTGGACCAAGAGAGGACTAAATCCCTTAGATTGGACCAAGAGGAGACGAACTCCCTTAGATTGGACCAAGATACGACGAACTACCTAAGAATGAACCAAGAGGAGACAAACTCCTTAGATTAGACCAAGTGGAGACGAACTCCTTAGATTAGACCAAGGGGAGACGAATTCCTTAGATTGGACCATGAGGAGACGAACTCCATAGAATGGACCAAGAAAGGACGAACTCCATTAGATTGGACCAAGAGGTGACGAACTCCTTTAATTGCTCCAAGGGGAGACGAAGTCGCGTAGACTGGACTAAAGAGAGACGAACTCATTAGATTGGACCAAGAGGGGACGAACTCCTTAGATTGGACCAAGTGGAGACGAACACCCTTAGATTGCACCATGAGTAGACGAACTCCTTAGATTGGACAAAGAGAGGACGAACTCCCTTAGATTGGACCAAGAGGGGACGAACACCCTTAGATTGGACCAAGAGGACACGAACTCCTTTAAATTTGACCAAGAGAGAACGACCACCCTTAGATTGGACCAAGAGGTGACGAACACCTTAGTTTGGACCAAGAGAGCACTAAATCCCTTATATTGGACCAAGAGGAGACGAACTCCTTAGATTGGACCAAGAGAAAATGTACTCCCTTAGATTTGACCAAGAGTGACAAACTACCTAAGATTGGACCAAGAGGAGACAAACTCCTTAGATTGGACCAAGTGGAGACGAACTCTTTAGATTGGACCAAGGGGAGACGAACTCCTTAGATTGGACCAAGAGGAGACGAACTCCATAGATTGCACCACGAGGAGATGAAGCCCCTCAAATTGGGCACAAAGGAGACGAACTCCCCTTAGATTGGACCACAAGGAGACGAAATCCTTAGATTGGACCAAGAGGAGACGAACTCCATAGAATGGACCAAGAAAGGACGAACTCCATTAGATTGGACCAAAAGGCAGCGAACTCCATTGATTGCACCAAGAAGAGACGAACTCGCTTAGATTGGACCAAAAAGAAACGAACTCATTAGATTGGACCGAGAGAGGACGAATTCCATTAGATTGGACCAAGAGGGGACAAACTCCTTAGATTGGACCGAGAGGAGACGAACACCCTTAGATTGGACCAAGAGAGGAGGAACACCCTTAGATTACACCATGAGTAGACGAACTCCTTAGATTGGACCAAGAGAGGAGGAACTCCTTAGTTTAAACCAAGAGAAGAGGAACACCCTTAGATTGCATCAAGAGTGGACGAACACCTTAGATTGGATCAAGAGAGGACGAACTCCTTAGATTGGTCCAAGATGGGACGAACTCCCTTAATTTGGACCAGGAGAGGACGAACTCCCTTAGATTGGACCAAGAGAGGACGAACACCCTTAGGTTGCACCATTAGTAGACGAACTCCTTAGATTGGACCAAGAGAGGACGAACTCCTTAGATTGGACCAAGATAGAACGAAGTCCCTTAGTTTGGACCAAGAGAGGACGAACTCCCCTAGATTTGGACCAAGAGGTGACGAAGTCCTTAGATTGGACCATGCGTGGATGAACTACCTTAGATTGCACCAAGAAGAGACGAACTCCTTAGATTGGACCAAGAGAGGACGAACTACCTTAGATTGGACCAAGAGGAGACGAACTCCTTAGATTGGACCAAGAGTGGTCGAACTCCCTTAAATTGAACCAAGATGCGACGAACTTCTTAGATTGGCCCTAGAGCAGAGGAACTCCCTTAGATTGGACCAAAAAGACACGAACTCCTTATATTAGACCAAGAGAAGACGAACTCAATTAGATTGGACCAAGAGGCGACGAAGTCCTTAGATTGGACCAAGAGGAGAGGTACTCCCTTAGATTGGACCAAGAGAGGACAAATTCCCATAGATTGGACCAAGAGAGGACGAGCTCCCTCAGATTGCACCAAGAGGAGACGAACTCCCGTAGAAAGGACCAAGAGGAGACGAACTCCCTTAAATTGGACCAAGAGAGGATGCACTCCCTTAGATTGGACCAATAGGCGACGAACTCCTTAGATTGGACCAAGAGAGGACGAACACCCTTAGATTGGACCAAGAGGAGACGAACTCCCTTAAATTGGACCAAGATAGGACGAACTCCCTTAGATTGGACCAATAGGCGACGAACTCCTTAGATTGGACCATGAGAGGACGAACACCCTTAGATTGGACCAAGAGGAGACGAACTCCTTAGATTGGACCATGAGGAGACGAACTCCCTTAGATTGGACCAAGAGAGGAGGAACACCCTTAGATTGCACCATGAGTGGACGAACTCCTTAGATCGGACCAAGAGAGGACGAACACCTTAGATTGGACCAAGATAGGACGAACTCCCTTAGTTTGGACCAAGAGAGGACGAACTCCCTTAGATTGGACCGAGGTGACGAACACCTTAGATTGGACCACGCGTGGATAAACTCCCTTAGATTGCACCAAGAAGAGACGAACTCCCTTAAATTTGACCAGGAGAGGACGAACTCCCTTGGATTGGACCAAGAGGAGGCGAACTCCCTTAGATTGGACCAAGAGGGGACGAACTCCCTTAAATTTGACCAGGAGAGGACGAACTCCCTTAGATTGCACCAAGAGGAGATGAACTCCTTAGATTGGACCAAGAGAGGACGAACCCCCTTTAATTGGACCAAGATGCGACGAACTACGTAAAAATGGACAAAGAGGAGATGAACTCCTTAGATTGGACTAAGAGCAGAAGAACTTCCTTAGATTGGACCAAAAAGAGACGAACTCCTTAGATTGGACCAAGAGAGGTCGAACTCCTTAGATTGGACCAAGAGAGGACGAACTCCTTAGATTGGACCAAGAGAGGATGAACTCCCTTAGATTGGACCAAGAGGAGGCAAACTCCCTTAGATTGGACCAAGAGGAGATGAAATCCCGTAAATTTAACCAAGAGAGCACGAACTCCCTTAGATTGGGCCAAGAGAGGACAAACTCCCTTAAATTGGACCAAGAGGAGACGAACTCCTTAGATTGGACCAAGAGACGACGAACTCCCTTAGATTGGAGCATGATGCGACGAATTACCTAAAAATGGACCAAGAGCAGACGATCACCTTAGATTGGACCAAGAGCTGACGATCACCTTAGATTGGACCAAGAGGAGACGAACTCCTTAGATTGGACCAAGAATGGATGAAGTCCGTTAGATTGGACCAAGAGGCAACGAACTCCTTAGATTGGACCAATAGGAGACGGACTCCCTTAGATTGGACCAAAAAGAGACGAACTCCTTAGATTGGACCAAGAGAGGACGAACTCCATTAGATTTGACCAAGAGGTTACGAACTCCTTAGATTGGAACCAGACGAGACTACTCCCTTAGATTGGACGGAGAGAGGATGAAGTCCCTTAGATTGGACCAAGAGAGGACGAACTCCCTTAGATTGCACCAAGAGGAAATGAATTCCTTAGATTGGACCAAGAGAGGACGAACCCCCTTAAAGTGGACCAAGATGCGACGAACTACGTAAGAATGGACCAAGAGGAGATGAACTCCTTAGATTGGACCAAGAGCAGACGAACTCCCTTAGATTGGACCAAAATGAGACGAACTCTTTAGATTGGACTAAGAGATGACGAACTCCCTTAGATTGGGCCAAGTGACGACAAACTCCTTAGATTGGACCAAGAGAGGACGAACTCCGTTATATTGGACCAAGCGGAGATGAACTCCTTAGATTGGACCAAGAGAGGACGAACTCCCTTAGATTGCCCCAACATCAGACGAACTCCTTAGATTGGACCAAGAG
>JAGKPW010001205.1:0-27536 GCA_019926035.1 Melaleuca alternifolia
TCTAATCTAAGGGCGTTCGTCATCTCTTGGTCCAATCTAAGGAGTTCGTCTCCTCTTTGTCCAATCTAAGGGAGTTCGTGTGCTCTTGGTCCAATCTAAGGGAATTCGACTTCTCTTAGTCCATTATTAGGAGTTCGTCCCGTCTTGGTCCAAGCTAAGTGAGTTCTTTTCGTCTTGGTCCAATCTAAGTAGTTCGTCTCCTCATTGTCTTATCTAGGGGAATTCGTCGCCTCTTGGTCCAATCTAAAGAGTTCGTCTGCTCTTTGTCCAAGCTAAAGAGTTCTTCTCCTCTTTGTTTAATCTAACGGTGTTGGTCGCCTCTTTGTCCAATCTAAGGGATTTCGTCTGCACTTGGTCTAACCTAAGGGAATTCGTCTCCTCTTGGTCCAATCTAAGGGAGTTGGTCTCCTCTTGGTCTAATCTAAGGTGTTCACCTCCATCTTTTCCAATCTAAGGGAGCTGGTCTCCTCTTGGTCCAATCTAAGGAGTTCGTCTCCTCTTGGTCCAATCTAAGGGAGTTCGTCTCCTCTTGGTCCAATCTAATGAGTTCGTCTCCTCTTTGTCCTATCTAAGGGAGTTCGTCGCCTCTTGGTCTGATCTAAAGAGTTAGTCTTCTCTTTGTCCATTCTAAGCGAGTTCGTCCCCTCTTGGTCAAATCTAAGCGAGTTCGTCTCCTTTTGTCCAACCTAGGGGAGTTCGTCACCTCTTGGTCTAATCTAAGGTAGTTCGCCTTCTCTTGGTCCAATCCTGGGAGTTCGTCTCCTCTTGGTACAATCTAACGAGTTCGTCCCATCTTGGTCCAATCTAAAGGAGTTCGCTTCCTCTTGCTCCATTCTTAGGAGTTCGTCACCTCTTGGTCCAATCTAAGTACTTCGTCTCCTCTTGTCCAATCTAAGCGAGTTCGTCCCCTCTTGGTCCAATCTAAAGGAGTTCGTCATCTCTTGGTCCAATCCAAGGAGTTCGTCTGCTCTTGGTCCAATCTAAGGGAGTTCGTCCCCTCTCGGTCCAAGCTAAGGGAGTTCTTTTCATCTTGGTCCAATCTAAGGGAGTTCATCTCCTCTTGGTCCAATCTAAGTAGTTCGTCTTCTCGTTGTCCTATCTAAGGGAATTGGTCGCCTCTTGGTCCAATCTAAAAAGTTCGTCTGCTCTTTGTCCTTTCTAAGGGAGTTCGTCCTTTCTTGGCCCAAACTAACGAGTTCTTCTCCTCATTGTTTTATCTAACGGTGTTGGTCGCCCCTTTGTCCAATTTAACGGATTTCGTCTCCACTTGGTCTAACCTAAGGGAATTCGTCTTCTCTTGGTCCCATCTAGGGAGTTCTTCTTCGCTTGGTTTAATCTAATGAGTTCTTCTCGTTTTGGTCTAATCTAAGGGAGTTGGTCTCCTCTTGTTCTAATCTAAGGTGTTCATCTCCTTCTTATCCAATCTAAGGGAGTTGGTCTCTTCTTGGTCCAATCTAAGGAGTTCCTCTTCTCTTGGTCAAATCTGAGGGAGTTCGTCTCCTCTTGATCCAATCGAATGAGTTCATCTCCTCTTTGTCCTATCTAAGGGAGTTCGTCGCCTGTTGGTCCGATCTAAAGAGTTCGTCTCCTCTTTGTCCATTCTAAGCGAGTTCGTCCCCTCTTGGTCCAATCTAAAAGAGTTCGCCTCCTTTTGGTCCATTCTTAGGAGTTCGTCTCCTCTTTGTCCAATCTATGGGAGTTCGTCTTCTCTTGGTCCATTCTTAGGAGTTCGTCTCACCTCTTGGTCCAATCTAAGGACTTCCTCTCCTTTTGTCTAATCTAAGCGAGTTCATCCTCTCTTGGTCCAATCTAAAGTAGTTCGTCATCTCTTGGTCCAATCTAAGGAGTTCGTCTCCTCTTTGTCCGATCTAAGGGAGTTCGTCTTCACTTAGTCCATTCTAAGGGAGTTCGTCCTTTCTTGCTCCAAACTAAGGAATTCGTCTCCTCTTGGTGCAAACTAAGGACTTCTTCTCCTCGTTGTTTAATCTAACAGTGTTGGTCGCCTCTTTGTCTAATCTAAGAGATTTTGACCCTACTTGGTCTAACCTAAGGGAATTCGTCTCCTCTTGGTCCAATCTAAGGACTTCGTCCCATCTTGGTCCAATCTAAAGGAGTTCGCTTCCTCTTGCTCCATTCTTAGGAGTTCGTCACCTCTTGGTCCTATCTAAGTACTTCGTCTCCTCTTGTCCAATCTAAGCGAGTTCGTCCCCTCTTGGTCCAATCTAAAGGAGTTCGTCATCTCTTGGTCCAATCCAAGGAGTTCGTCTGCTCTTGGTCCAATCTAAGGGAGTTCGTCCCCTCTCGGTCCAAGCTAAGGGAGTTCTTTTCGTCTTGGTCCAATCTAAGGGAGTTCGTCTCCTCTTGGTCCAATCTAAGTAGTTCGTCTTCTCGTTGTCCTATCTAAGGGAATTGGTCGCCTCTTGGTTCAATCTAAAAAGTTCATCTGCTCTTTGTCCTTTCTAAGGGAGTTCGTCCTTTCTTGGCCCAAACTAACGAGTTCTTCTCCTCTTTGTTTTATCTAACGGTGTTGGTCGCCTCTTTGTCCAATTTAACGGATTTCGTATCCACTTGGTCTAACCTAAGGGAATTCGTCTCCTCTTGGTCCAATCTAGGGAGTTCTTCTACGCTTGGTTTAATCTAAGGAGTTCTTCTCGTTTTGGTCTAATCTAAGGGAGTTGGTCTCCTCTTGGTCTAATCTAAGGTGTTCATCTTCTCTTGGTCAAATCTGAGGGAGTTCGTCTCCTCTTGGTCCAACGAATGAGTTCATCTCCTCTTTGTCCTATCTAAGGAAGTTCGTCGCCTGTTGGTCCGATCTAAAGAGTTCGTCTCCTCTTTGTCCATTCTAAGCGAGTTCGTCCCCTCTTGGTCCAATCTAAAAGAGTTCGCCTCTTCTTGGTCCATTCTTAGGAGTTCGTCTCCTCTTTGCCCAATCTATGGGAGTTCGTCTTCGCTTGGTCAATTCTTAGGAGTTCGTCTCACCTCTTGGTCCAATCTAAGGACTTCGTCTCCTCTTGTCTAATCTAAGCGAGTTAATCCCCTCTTGGTCAAATCTAAAGTAGTTCGTCATCTCTTGGTCCAATCTAAGGAGTTCGTCTCCTCTTTGTCCAATCTAAGGGAGTTCGTCTTCTCTTTGTCCATTATTAGGAGTTCGTCCCCTCTTGGTCCAAGCTAAGGTAGTTCTTTTCGTCTTGCTCCAATCTAAGTGAGTTCATCTCCTCTTGGTCCAATCTAAGTAGTTCGTCTCCTCGTTGTCCTATCAAAGGGAATTCGTCGCCTTTTGGTCCAATCTAAAGAGTTCGTCTCCTCTTTGTCCATTCTAAGGGAGTTCGTCCTTTCTTGCTCCAAACTAAGGAATTCGTCTCTCGTTGTGTGCAAACTAAGGACTTCTTCTCCTCTTCTCCATCGTTTTTAATCTAACATGTTGGTCGCCTCTGTCTAATCTAAGAGATTTTGACACCTTTTGGTCTACCCTAAGGAATTCGTCCTCCCCTTGTTCCAATCTAGGGATTTGTTCTTCTCCGCTTGGTTTAATCTAAGGAGTTCTTCTCGTCTAGGTCCAATCTAAGGGAGTTGGGCTCCTCTTGGTCTAATCTAAAGTGTTCTCTCCTTCTTATCCTATCTAAGGTAGTTGGTCTCTTCTTGGTCCAATCTAAGGAGTTCCTTTTCCCTTGGTCCAATCTAAGGGAGTTCGTCTCCTCTTGGTCCAATTTAATGAGTTCGTCTCCTCTTTGTCCTATCTAAGGGAGTTCGTCGCCTCTTGGTCAGATCAAAAGAGTTCGTCCCCTCTTGGTCCAATCTAAGCGAGTTCGTCTCCTCTTTCTCCAACCTGGAGGAGTTTGTCACCTCTTGGTCCAATCTAAGGGAGTTTGCCTTCTCTTGGTCCAATCCTGGGAGTTCGTCTCCTCTTGGTCCAATCTAAGGAGTTTGTCCTATCATGGTCCAATTTAAAGGGGTTCGCTTCCTCTTGGTCCATTCTTAGAAGTTCGTCACCACTTGGTCCAATCTAAGGACTTCATCTCCTCTTGTCGAATCTCCTCTTGGTCCAATCTAAAGGAGTTCGTCATCTCTTGGTGCAATCTAAGGAGTTTGTCTCCTCTTTGTCCAATCTAAGGGAGTTCGTCTGCTCTGTCCATCTAACGGAGTTTCGTCCCCTCTTGGTCCAGCTGGGATTCTTTTCGTCTTGGTCCAATCTAAGGGTGTTCGTCTCCTCTTGGTTCAATCTAAGTATTTCGTCTCCTCATTGTCCTATCTAAGGGAATTGGTCGCCTCTTGGTCCAATCTAAAAAGTTCGTCTGCTCTTTTTCCATTCTACGGGAGTTCGTCCTTTCTTGGCCCAAACTAAGGAGTTCGTCTCCTCTTGGTTTAAACTAAGGAGTTCTTCTGCTCTTTTTTTTATCTTACGGTGTTGGTCGCCTCTTTGTCCAATTTAAGGGATTTCATCTCCACTTGGTCTAACCTAAGGGAATTCGTCTCCTCTTGGTCCAATCTAGGGAGTTCTTCTCCGCTGGGTTTTTTCTAAGGAGTTCTTCTCGTCATGGTCCAATCTAAGGGAGTTGGTCTCCTGTTGGTCTAATCTATAGTGTTCATCTCCTTCTTATCCAATCTAAGTTAGTTGGTCTCTTCTTGGTCCAATCTAAGGAGTTCCTCTTCTCTTGCTCCAATCTAAGGGAGTTCGTCTCCTCTTGGTCCAATCTAATGAGTTCGTCTCCTCTTTGTCTTATCTAATGGAGTTCGTCGCCTCTTGGTCCGATCTAAAGAGTTCGTCTCCTCTTTGTCCATTTTAAGCGAGTTCGTCCCCTCTTGGTTCAATCTAAAAGAGTTCGCCTCCTCTTGGTCCATTCTTAGGAGTTCGTCACCTCTTGATCCAATCTAAGGACTTCGTCATCTCTTAGTCCAATCTAAGGAGTTCGTCTCCTCTTTGTCCAATCTAAGGGAGTTCGTCTTCTCTTAGTCCATTATTAGGAGTTCGTCCCCTCTTGGTCCAAGCTAAGGGAGTACTTTTTGTCTTGGTCTAATCTAAGGGAGTTCGTCTCCTCTTGGTCCAATCTAAGGGAGTTCATCTCCTCTTGGTCCAATCTAATGAGTTCGTCTCCTCTTTGTCCTATCTAAGGGAGTTCGTCGCCTCTTGGTCCGATCAAAAGATTTCGTCCCCTCTTGGTCCAATCTAAGCGAGTTCGTCTCGTCTTTGTCCAACCTGGGGGAGTTCCTCACCTCGTGGTCCAATCTAAGGGAGTTCAACTTCTCTTGGTCCAATCCTGGGAGTTCGTCTCCTCTTGGTCCAATCTAAGGAGTTCGTCCCATCTTGGTCCAACCTCTAAAGGAGGTTTCGATTCCTCTTGGGCCTTCTTAGGATTCGTCACCTCTTGGTCCAATCTAAGTAGTTCGTCCTCCTCGGTGTCCCTATCTCAGTGAATTGGTCGCCTCTTGTCCCTCTAAAAGTTCGCTCTCTTTTCCATTCTAAAAGAGACTTTCGTCCTTTCTGGCCCAAACAAGGAGTTCGTCTCCTCTTGGTTTAAATAATGAGTTTTCTACGCTTTTTTTATAATCTAACGGCTTGGTCGCTCTTTGACCAATTAGGTATTTCCGTCTCCATTGGCTACACCTAAGGATTCGCTCTCTTGTTCCAATCAGGAGTTCTTCATCCGCTTGGTTTTAAATCTAGGAGTTCTCTTTCGCTTGGTCCAATCTAGATTTCAATCTTCCTCTTTGTCCAATCTAAAGTAGTTCGTCTCCTCGTTGTCCTATCAAGGGAATTCGTCGCCTTTTGGTCCAATCTAAGGAGTTCGTCTCCTCTTTGTCCATTCTAAGGGAGTTCGTCCTTTCTTGCTCCAAACTAAGGAATTCGTCTCCTCTTGGTGCAAACTAAGGACTTCTTCTCCTCGTTGTTTAATCTAACAGTGTTGGTCGCCTCTTTGTCTAATCTAAGAGATTTTGACCCCACTTGGTCTAACCTAAGGGAATTCGTCTCCCCTTGTTCCAATATAGGGAGTTCTTCTCCGCTTGGTTTAATCTAAGGAGTTCTTCACCTCTTGGTCCAATCTAAGGGAGTTGGTCTCCTCTTGGTCAAATCTAATGGTGTTCAACTCCTTCTTATCCAATCTAAGGGAGTTGGTCTCCTCTTGGTCCAATCTAAGGAGTTCGTCTCCTCTTGGTCCAATCTAAGGGAGTTGGTCACCTCTTGGTCTAATATGAAGAGTTCGTCTCCTCTTGGTCCAATCTAATGAGTTCGTCTCCTCTTTGTCCTATCTAAGGGAGTTCGTCGCCTCTTGGTCAGATCAAAAGAGTTCGTCCCCTCTTGGTCCAATCTAAGCGAGTTCGTCTCGTCTTTGTCCAACCTGGGGGAGTTCCTCACCTCGTGGTCCAATCTAAGGGAGTTCAACTTCTCTTGGTCCAATCCTGGGAGTTCGTCTCCTCTTGGTCCAATCTAAGGAGTTCGTCCCATCTTGGTCCAATCTAAAGGAGTTCGCTTCCTCTTGGTCCATTCTTAGAAGTTCGTCAACTCTTGGTCCAATCTAAGGACTTCATCTCCTCTTGTCGAATCTAAGCGAGTTCGTCCCCTCTTGGTCAAATCTAAGCGAGTTCGTCTCCTCTTTGTCCAACCTAGGGGAGTTCGTCACCTCTTGGTCTAATCTAAGGTAGTTCGCCTTCTCTTGGTACAATCCTGGGAGTTCGTCTCCTCTTGGTCCAATCTAAGGAGTTCGTCCCATCTTGGTCCAATCTAAAGGAGTTCGCTTCCTCTTGCTCCATTCTTAGGAGTTCGTCACCTCTTGGTCCTATCTAAGTACTTCGTCTCCTCTTGTCCAATCTAAGCGAGTTCGTCCCCTCTTGGTCCAATCTAAAGGAGCTCGTCATCTCTTGGTCCAATCCAAGGAGTTCGTTTGCTCTTGGTCCAATCTAAGGGAGTTCGTCCCCTCTCGGTCCAAGCTAAGGGAGTTCTTTTCATCTTGGTCCAATCTAAGGGAGTTCATCTCCTCTTGGTCCAATCTAAGTAGTTCGTCTTCTCGTTGTCCTATCTAAGGGAATTGGTCGCCTCTTGGTTCAATCTAAAAAGTTCATCTGCTCTTTGTCCTTTCTAAGGGAGTTCGTCCTTTCTTGGCCCAAACTAACGAGTTCTTCTCCTCTTTGTTTTATCTAACGGTGTTGGTCGCCTCTTTGTCCAATTTAACGGATTTCGTGTCCACTTGGTCTAACCTAAGGGAATTCGTCTCCTCTTGGTCCAATCTAGGGAGTTCTTCTCCGCTTGGTTTAATCGAAGGAGTTCTTCTCGTTTTGGTCTAATCTAATGGAGTTGGTCTCCTCTTGGTCTAATCTAAGGTGTTCACCTTCTCTTGGTCAAATCTGAGGGAGTTCGTCTCCTCTTGGTCCAATCGAATGAGTTCATCTCCTCTTTGTCCTATCTAAGGGAGTTCGTCGCCTGTTGGTCCGATCTAAAGAGTTCGTCTCCTCTTTGTCCATTCTAAGCGAGTTCGTCCCCTCTTGGTCCAATCTAAAAGAGTTCGCCTCTTCTTGGTCCATTCTTAGGAGTTCGTCTCCTCTTTGCCCAATCTATGGGAGTTCGTCTTCGCTTGGTCAATTCTTAGGAGTTCGTCTCACCTCTTGGTCCAATCTAAGGACTTCGTCTCCTCTTGTCTAATCTAAGCGAGTTAATCCCCTCTTGGTCAAATCTAAAGTAGTTCGTCATCTCTTGGTCCAATCTAAGGAGTTCGTCTCCTCTTTGTCCAATCTAAGGGAGTTCGTCTTCTCTTTGTCCATTATTAGGAGTTCGTCCCCTCTTGGTCCAAGCTAAGGTAGTTCTTTTCGTCTTGCTCCAATCTAAGTGAGTTCATCTCCTCTTGGTCCAATCTAAGTAGTTCGTCTCCTCGTTGTCCTATCAAAGGGAATTCGTCGCCTTTTGGTCCAATCTAAAGAGTTCGTCTCCTCTTTGTCCATTCTAAGGGAGTTCGTCATTTCTTGCTCCAAACTAAGGAATTCGTCTCCTCTTGGTGCAAACTAAGGACTTCTTCTCCTCGTTGTTTAATCTAACAGTGTTGGTCGCCTCTTTGTCTAATCTAAGAGATTTTGACCCCTTTTGGTCTAACCTAAGGGAATTCGTCTCCCCTTGTTCCAATCTAGGGAGTTGTTCTCCGCTTGGTTTAATCTAAGGAGTTCTTCACCTCTTGGTCCAATCTAAGGGAGTTGGTCTCCTCGTGGTCTAATCTAAGGTGTTCAACTCCTTCTTATCCAATCTAAGGGAGTTGGTCTCCTCTTGGTCCAATCTAAGGAGTTCGTCTTCTCTTGGTCCAATCTAAGGGAATTGGTCTCCTCTTGGTCCAATATAATGAGTTCGTCTGCTCTTTGTCCTATCTAACGGAGTTCATCGCCTCTTGGTCCGATCTAAAGAGTTCGTTCCCTCATGGTCCAATCTAAGCGAGTTCGTCTCCTCTTTCTCCAACCTGGGGGAGTTTGTCACCTCTTGGTCCAATCTAAGGGAGTTCGCCTTCTCTTGGTCCAATCCTGGGAGTTCGTCTCCTCTTGGTCCAATCTAAGGAGTTCGTCCCATCTTGGTCCAATCTAAAGGAGTTCGCTTCCTCTTGGTCCATTCTTAGAAGTTCATCACCACTTGGTCAAATCTAAGGACTTCATCTCCTCTTGGTCCAATCTAAAGGAGTTCGTCATCTCTTGGTGCAATCTAAGGAGTTTGTCTCCTCTTTGTCCAATATAAGGGAGTTCGTCTGCTCTTGGTCCAATCTAAGAGAGTTCATCCCTCTTGGTCCAAGCTAAGGGAGTTCTTTTCGTCTTGGTCCAATCTAAGGGTGTTCGTCTCCTCTTGGTTCAATCTAAGTATTTCGTCTCCTCATTGTCCTATCTAAGGGAATTGGTCGCCTCTTGGTCCAATCTAAAAAGTTCGTCTGCTCTTTTTCCATTCTAAGGGAGTTCATCCTTTCTTGGCCCAAACTAAGGAGTTCGTCTCCTCTTGGTTTAAACTAAGGAGTTCTTCTCCTCTTTTTTTTTATCTCACGGTGTTGGTCGCCTCTTTGTCCAATTTAAGGGATTTCCTCTCCACTTGGTCTAACCTAAGGGAATTCGTCTCCTCTTGGTCCAATCTAGGGAGTTCTTCTCGTCATGGTCCAATCTAAGGGAGTTGGTCTCCTCTTGGTCTAATCTAAAGTGTTCATCTCCTTCTTATCCAATCTAAGTTAGTTGGTCTCTTCTTGGTCCAATCTAAGGAGTTCCTCTTCTCTTGCTCCAATCTAAGGGAGTTCGTCTCCTCTTCGTCCAATCTAATGAGTTAGTATCCTCTTTGTCCTATCTATGGGAGTTCGTCGCCTCTTGGTCCGATCAAAAGAGTTCGTCCCCTCTTGGTCCAATCTAAGCGAGTTCGTCTCGTCTTTGTCCAACCTGGGGGAGTTCCTCACCTCGTGGTCCAATCTAAGGGAGTTCAACTTCTCTTGGTCCAATCCTGGGAGTTCGTCTCCTCTTGGTCCAATCTAAGGAGTTCGTCCCATCTTGGTCCAATCTAAAGGAGTTCGCTTCCTCTTGGTCCATTCTTAGGAGTTCGTCACCTCTTGGTCCAATCTAAGTAGTTCGTCTCCTCGTTGTTCTATCTAAGGGAATTGGTCGCCTCTTGGTCCAATCTAAAAAGTTCGTCTGCTCTTTTTCCATTCTAAGGGAGTTCGTCCTTTCTTGGCCCAAACTAAGGAGTTCGTCTCCTCTTGGTTTAAACTAAGGAGTTCTTCTCCTCTTTGTTTTATCTAACGGTCTTGGTCGTCTCTTTGTCCAATTTAAGGGATTTCGTCTCCACATGGTCTAACCTAAGGGAATTCGTCTCTTCTTGTTGCAATCTAGGGAGTTCTTCTCCGCTTGGTTTAATCTAAGGAGTTCTTCTCGTCTAGGTCCAATCTAAGGGAGTTGGGCTCCTCTTGGTCTAATCTAAAGTGTTCTCTCCTTCTTATCCTATCTAAGGTAGTTGGTCTCTTCTTGGTCCAATCTAAGGAGTTCCTTTTCCCTTGGTCCAATCTAAGGGAGTTCGTCTCCTCTTGGTCCAATTTAATGAGTTCGTCTCCTCTTTGTCCTATCTAAGGGAGTTCGTCGCCTCTTGGTCCGATCTAAAGAGTGCGTCTCCTCTTTGTCCATTCTAAGCGAGTTCATCCCCTCTTGGTACAATCTAAAAGAGTTCGCCTCCTCTTGGTCCATTCTTAGGAGTTCGTCACCTCTTGCTCCAATCTAAGGACTTCGTCATCTCTTGGTCCAATCTAAGGAGTTCGTCTCCTCTTTGTCCAATCTAAGGGAGTTCGTCTTCTCTTAGTCCATTATTAGGAGTTCGTCCCCTCTTGGTCCAAGCTAAGGGAGTACTTTTTGTCTTGGTCTAATCTAAGGGAGTTCGTCTCCTCTTGGTCCAATCTAAGGGAGTTCATCTCCTCTTGGTCCAATCTAATGAGTTCGTCTCCTCTTTGTCCTATCTAAGGGAGTTCGTCACCTCTTGGTCCGATCTAAAGAGTTCGTCCCCTCTTGGTCCAATCTAAGCGAGTTCGTCTCGTCTTTGTCCAACCTGGGGGAGTTCGTCACCTCGTGGTCCAATCTAAGGGAGTTCGCCTTCTCTTGGTCCAATCCTGGGAGTTCGTCTCCTCTTGGTCCAATCTAAGGAGTTCGTCCCATCTTGGTCCAATCTAAAGGAGTTCGGTTCCTCTTGGTCCATTCTTAGGAGTTTGTCACATCTTGGTCCAATCTAAGGACTTCATCTCCTCTTGTCTAATCTAAGTCAGTTCGTCCCCTCTAGGTCCAATCTAAGGGAGTTCGTCTCCTCTTGGTCCAATCTAATGAGTTCGTCTCCTCTTTGTCCTATCTAAGGGAGTTCGTCGCCTCTTGGTCCGATCTAAAGAGTTCGTCACCTCTTGGTCCCATCTAAGCGAGTTCGTCTCCTCTTTGTCCAACCTGGGGGAGTTCGTCACCTCGTGGTTCAATCTAAGGGAGTTCGCTTTCTCTTGGTCCAATCCTGGGAGTTCGTCTCCTCTTGGTCCAATCTAAGGAGTTCGTCCCATCTTGGTCCAATCTAAAGATTCACTTCCTTTTGGCCATTCGTTAGGAGTGCTTCACCTCTTGTCCAATCTAAGGACTTTCATCTCTCTTGTCGAATCTAATGATTTTTCGTCCCCTTCTTGTCCAATCGAAAGGAGTCTTATCTCTTGGTCAATCTAAGGATTTTTTGTCTCCTTCGTGTCCTCTAAGCTGGTTCGTCCCCTCTTTGTCCAATCTAAGGAGTTTGTCTTCTCTTGGTCCAATCTAGGGGAGTTCTTCGCCTCTTGGTCCAATCTAAAGAGTTCGTCTCTTTTTTGTTCAATCTAAGGGAGTTCGTCCCCTCTTGGTCCAATCTAACCGAGTTCGTCTCCTCTTTGTCCAATGTAGGGGAGTTCGCCTCATCTTGGTCCAATCTGAGGGAGTTCGTCTTCTCTTGGTCCAAACTAAGGAGTTCTTCTCCTCTTTGTTCTATCTAACGGTCTTGGTCGCCTCTTTGTCCAATTTAAGGGATTTCCTCTCCACTTGGTCTAACCTAAGGGAATTCGTCTCCTCTTGGTCCAATCTAGGGAGTTCTTCTCCGCTTGGTTTAATCTAAGAAGTTCTTCTCCTCTTGGTTCAATCTAAGGGAGTTAGTCTCCTCTTGGTCTAATCTAAGGTGTTTAACTCCTTCTTATCCAATCTAAGGGAGTTGGTCTCCTCTTGGACCAATCTAATGAGTTCGTCTCCTCTTTGTCCTATCTAAGGTAGTTCGTCGCCTCTTGGTCCGATCTAAAGAGTTCGTCCGCTCTTTGTCCCATCTAAGCAAGTTCGTCTCCTCTTTGTCCAACCTGGGGGAGTTCGTCATGTCGTGGTCCAATCTAAGGGAGTTCGCTTTCTCTTGGTCCAATCCTGGGAGTTCGTCTCCTCTTGGTCCAATCAAAGGAGTTCGTCCCATCTTGGTCCAATCTAAAGGAGTTCGCTTCCTCTTGGTCCATTCTTAGGAGTTCGTCACATCTTGTCAATCTAAGGACATCCTCTCCTCCTTGGTCGCATCTACGTAAGTTCGTCCCCGTCTTGTCCAATCTAAGGAGTTTCGTCATCCTTGGTCAATCTAAGGAAGTTACCTACTCTTTGTCCATTCGAAGGGAGGGTTCGTCCCATCTTGGTCCAATCTAAAGGAGTTCGCTTCCTCTTGGTCCATTCATAGGTGTTCGTCACCTTTTGGTCCAATCTAACGACTTCATCTCCTTTTGTCCAATCTAAGCAAGTTCGTCCCCTCTTGGTCCAATCTAAAGGAGTTCGTCATCTCTTGGTCCAATCTAAGGAGTTCGTCTCCTCTTTGTCCAATCTAAGGGAGTTCGTCTTCTCTGGTCCACTAAGGAGTTCTTCTCCGCTTTGAACTCTTGGGTCACCTCTTTGGTCCAATTTAAGGTATTCGCTCACACTTGGTCTAACCTACGGAATTCGCTCCTCTTGGTCCATCTAGGGAGTTCTTCTCCGCTTGTTTAATCTAAGTAAGTTTCTTCCCCTCTTGGTCCAATCTAAGGAGTTTGGTCTCCTCTTGTCTAATTAAGTGTTTACCCTTCTTATCGCCTCTAAGGGAGTTGGTGCTCCTCTGGTCCAATCTAAGGATTTCGTCTCCTTTGGTCCATTATAAGGGAGTGTCGTCTCCTCTTGGTCCAATCTACGGAGTTTGGTCTCCGCTTTTTCCTATTAGGGGAATTGGTCTCCTCTGGTCCAATCTAAAGTTTCTCTGCTCTTTTTCCATTCTAAGGGATTTCGTTCCTTTCTTGGCCCAAACTGGGATCGTCTCCTCTTGGTCCAAACTATGGAGTTCTTCTCCTCTTGGATTAATCTAACGGAGTTGGTCGCCTCTTTGTCCAATCTAAGGGATTTCGTCTCCACTTGGTCCAACCTAAGGGAATTCGTCTCCTCTTGGTCCAATGTAGGGAGTTCGTCTCCGCTTGGTTTAATCTAAGGAGTTCTTCTCCAATGGTCAATCTAATGGGTTGGTCTCCGCTTGGTCTAATCTAAGTGTTTAAACACTACCTTCTGATCCAACTAAGGGAGTTGGTCTCCTCTTGGTCCAATTAAGGAGTTCGTCTCCTCTTGGTCCAATCTAAGGGAGTTGGTCTTCTCATGGTCCAATCTAATGAGTTCGTCTCCTCTTTGTCCTATCTAAGGGAGTTCGTCGCCTCTTGGTCCGATCTAAAGAGTTCGTCCCCTCTTGGTCCCATCTAAGCTAGTTCGTCTCCTCTTTGTCCAACCTGGGGGAGTTCGTCACCTCGTGGTCCAATCTAAGGGAGTTCGCTTTCTCTTGGTCCAATACTGGGAGATCGTCTCCTCTTGGTCCAATTTAAGGAGTTCGTCCCATCTTGGTCCAATCTAAAGGAGTTCACTTCCTCTTGGTCCATTCTTAGGAGTTCGTCACATCTTGGTCCAATCTAAGGCCTTCATCTCCTCTTGTCGAATCTAAGTAAGTTCGTCCCCTCTTGGTCCAATCTAAAGGAGTTCGTCATCTCTTGGTCAAATCTAAGGAGTTTGTCACCTCCTTGTCCAATCTAAGGGAGTTCGTCCCCTCTTGGTCCAAGCTAAGGGAGTTCTTTTCGTCTTGGTTCAATCTAAGGGAGTTCGTCTCCTCTTGGCCCAATCTATGTAGTTCGTCTCCTCGTTGTCCTATCTAAGGGAATTGGTCGCCTCTTGGTCCAATCTATAAAGTTCGTCTGCTCTTTTTCCATTCCAAGGGAGTTTGTCCTTTCTTGGCCCAAACTAAGGAGTTCGTCTCCTCTTGGTCCAAACTAAGGAGTTCTTCTCCTCTTTGTTTTATCTAACGGTCTTGGTCGCCTCTTTGTCCAATTTAGGATTCGTCTCCACTTGGTCGAACCTACGGGCATTCTCTCCTCTTGTCCACTCTCGGAGTTCTTCTCCTCCCCCCCCCCCCCCCCCCGCTTGGATTTCATCTAAGGGATGTCTCTCCTCTTAGGTCAACTCTAAGGGTTGGTCCTCTTGGTCTAATCTAGGTGTTTTTACCTCCGTCTTATCCAATCTAATGGTTGGTCTCCTCTTGGTCAATCTAAGGAGTTTCTCTCCTTTGGTCCAATCTAAGGGAGTTGGTCTCCTCTTGGTCCAATATAATGAGTTCGTCTCCTCTTTGTCCTATCTAAGGGAGTTCATCGCCTCTTGGTCCGATCTAAAGAGTTCGTTCCCTCATGGTCCAATCTAAGCGAGTTCGTCTCCTCTTTCTCCAACCTGGGGGAGTTTGTCACCTCTTGGTCCAATCTAAGGGAGTTCGCCTTCTCTTGGTCCAATCCTGGAGGTTCGTCTCCTCTTGGTCCAATCTAAGGAGTTCGTCCCATCTTGGTCCAATCTAAAGGAGTTCACTTCCTTTTGGTCCATTCTTAGGAGTTCGTCGCCTCTTGGTCCAATCTAAGGACTTCATCTCCTCTTGTCGAATCTAAGCGAGTTCGTCCCCTCTTGGTCCAATGTAAAGGAGTTCGTCATCTCTTGGCAAATATAAGGAATTTGTCTCCTCTTTGCCCAATCTAAGGGAGTTCGTCCCCTCTTGGTCCAAGCTAAGGGAATTCTTTGCGTCTTGGTCCAATCTAAGGGAGTTCGTCTCCTCTTGGTCCAATCTATGGAGTTCGTCACCTCTTTGTCCCATATAAGGGAGTTCCTCCGCTCTTGGTCCAATCTAAGGAGTTCGTCTCCTCATTGGTCCCAACTCAGAGTTCTTCTCCTCTTTGTTTAATCTAACGGTCTTGTCTCCTCTTTGCTCCAATTTAATAACGCTTTTCGTCTCCACTTGTCTAACCTAAGGAATTCGTTCCTCTTGGTCCAATCGAGGGATTCTCTCTCCGCTTGGTTTAATCTAAGGAGTTCTTCTCCTCTTGGTCCAATCTAAACGAGTTGGTCTCCTCTTGGTCTAATCTAAGGTGTTTAACTCCTTCTGATCCAATGTAAGGGAGTTGGTCTCCTCTTGGTCCAAACTAAGGAGTTCGTCTCCTCTTGGTCCAATCTAAGGGAGTTGGTCTTCTCATGGTCCAATCTAATGAGTTTGTCTCCTCTTTGTCCTATCTAAGGGAGTTCGTCGCCTCTGGGTCCGATCTAAAGAGTTCGTCTCCTCTTGGTCCAATCTAAGGGAGTTCGTCTGCTCTTGGTCCAATCTAATAACTTCTCCTCTTTGTCCTATCTAAGGGAGTTCGTCGCCTCTTGGTCCGATCTAAAGAGTTCGTCCTCTCTTGGTCCCATCTAAGAGAGTTCGTCTCCTCTTTGTCTAACCTGGGGGAGTTCGTCACCTCATGGTCCAATCTAAGGGAGTTAGCCTTCTCTTGGTCCAATCCTGGGAGTTCGTTTCCTCTTGGTCCAATCTAAGGAGTTCGTCCCATCTTGGTCCAATCTAAAGGAGTTCGCTTCCTCTTGGTCCATTCTTAGGAGTTCGTCTCCTCTTGGTCCAATCTAAGGACATCATCTCCACGTTGTCCCATCTAAGGGAATTCGTAGCCTCTTGGTCAAATCTAGGGGAGTTCGTCCCCTCTTTGTCCAATTTAAGGGAGTTCGTTACCTCTTGGTCCAATCTAAGCGAGTTCGTCTCCTCTTTGTCCTATCTAAGGGAGTTCGTCGCCTCTTGGTCCGATCTAAAGAGTTCGTCCGCTCTTGGTCCCATCTAAGCGAGTTCGTCTCCTCTTTGTCCAACCTGGGGGAGTTCGTCACCTCTTGGTCCAATCTAAGGGAGTTCGCCTTCTCTTGGTCCAATCCTGGAAGTTCGTCTCCTCTTGGTCCAATCTAAGGAGTTCGTCCCATCTTGGTCCAATCTAAAGGAGTTCACTTCCTTTTGGTCCATTCTTAGGAGTTCGTCGCCTCTTGGTCCAATCTAAGGACTTCATCTCCTCTTGTCGAATCTAAGCGAGTTCGTCCCCTCTTGGTCCAATGTAAAGGAGTTCGTCATCTCTTGGCAAATATAAGGAATTTGTCTCCTCTTTGCCCAATCTAAGGGAGTTCGTCCCCTCTTGGTCCAAGCTAAGGGAATTCTTTGCGTCTTGGTCCAATCTAAGGGAGTTCGTCTCCTCTTGGTCCAATCTATGTAGTTCGTGTCTCCTCCGTTTTCCTATCTATGGGATTGGTTGCCTCTTGGTCCAATCTCAAAAGTTTCTTGCTCTTTTTCATTCTAAGTGAGTTCGCCTTTCTTGGCCCAAACTAAAGAGTTCGTCTCCTCGTTGTCCAAACTAAGGAGTTCTTCTCCTCTTTGTTTTTCTAAACGTCCCCTTGGTCGCGCTCATTGTCCAATTAGGGTTTCGTCTCCACTTGTATACCCTAAGGGCAATTCGTCTCGTCTTGGTCCCATCTAGGAGTTCCTTTCTTCCGCTTGGTTATCTAAAGGAGTTTCTTCACCTCTTGGTCCAATCTAAGGGAGTTGGTCTCCTCTTGGTCAAATCTATGGTGTTCAACTCCTTCTTATCCAATCTAAGGGAGTTGGTCTCCTCTTGGTCCAATCTAAGGAGTTCGTCTCCTCTTGGTCCAATATAAGGGAGTTCGTCTTCTCTTGGTCCAATCTAAGGAGTTCGTCTCCTCGTTTTCCTATCTAGGGGAATTGGTCTCCTCTTGGTCCAATCTAAAAAGTTCGTCTGCTCTTTTTCCATTCTAAGGGAGTTCGTCCTTTCTTGTCCCAAACTAAGGAGTTCGTCCCCTCTTGGTCCAAACTAAGGAGTTCTTCTCCTCTTTGATTTATCTAACGGTCTTGGTCGCCTGTTTGTCCAATTTAAGGGATTTCGTCTCCACTTGGTCTAACGTAAGGGAATTCGTCTCCTCTTGGTCCAATCTAGGGAGTTCTTCTCCGCTTGGTTTAATCTAAGGAGGTCTTCTCCTCTTGGTCCAATCTAAGGGAGTTGGTCTCATCTAAGGTGTTTAACTCCTTCTTATCCAATCTAAGGGAGTTGGTCTCCTCTTGGTCCAATCTAAGGAGTTCGTCTCCTCTTGGTCCAATCTAAGGGAGTTCGTCTTCTCTTGGTCCAATCTAATGAGTTCGTCTCCTCTTTGTCCTATCTAAGGGAGTTCGTTGCCTCTTGGTCCGATCTAAAGAGTTCGTCAGCTCTTGGTCCCATCTAAGCGAGTTCGTCTCCTCTTTGTCCAACCTGGGGGAGTTCGTCACCTCTTGGTCCAATCTAAGGGAGTTCGCCTTCTCTTGGTCCAATCCTGGAAGTTCGTCTCCTCTTGGTCCAATCTAAGGAGTTCGTCCCATCTTGGTCCAATCTAAAGGAGTTCACTTCCTTTTGGTCCATTCTTAGGAGTTCTTCACCTCTTGGTCCAATCTAAGGACTTCATCTCCTCTTGTCGAATCTAAGTGAGTTCGTCCCCTCTTGGTCCAATCTAAAGGAGTGCGTCATCTCTTCGTCAAATATAAGGAGTTTGTCTCCTCTTTGTCCAATCTAAGGGAGTTTGTCCCCTCTTGGTCCAAGCTAAGGGAATTCTTTTCGTCTTGGTCCAATCTAAGGGAGTTCGTCTCCTCTTGGTCCAATCTATGTAGTTCGTCTCCTCGTTGTCCAATCTAAGGGAATTGGTCGCCTCTTGGTCCAATCTAAAAGTTCGTCTGCTCTTTTTCCATTCTAAGGGAGTTCGTCCTTTCTTGGCCCAAACTAAGGAGTTCGTCTCCTCTTGGTCCAAACTAAGGAGTTCTTCTCCTCTTTGTTTTATCTAACGGTCTTGGTCGCCTCTTTGTCCAATTTAAGGGATTTCGTCTCCACTTGGTCTAACCTAAGGGAATTCGTCTCCTCTTGGTCCAATCTAGGGAGTTCTTCTCCGCTTGGTTTAATCTAAGGAGTTCTTCTCCTCTTGGTCCAATCTAAAGGAGTTGGTCTCCTCTTGGTCTAATCTAAGGTTTTTAACTCCTTCTGATCCAATCTAAGGGAGTTGGTCTCCTCTTGGTCCAATCTAAGGAGTTCGTCTCCTCTTGGTCCAATCTAAGGGAGTTCGTCTTCTCTTGGTCCGATCTAACGAGTTCGTCCGCTCTTTGCCCTATAAGCAAAGTTCGTTTCCTCTTTGGCCCAACCTGGGGGGGGATGGAGTTCGTCAAGGGCTGTGGTCCAATCTTAAGGGTGGTTGCTTTCTCTTGGTCCGAAAATCTTGTCGGAGTTCGTCTCCTCTTGGTCCAATCAAAGGAGTTCGTCCCATCTTGGTCCAATCTAAAGGAGTTCGCTTCCTCTTGGTCCATTCTTAGGAGTTCGTCACATCTTGGTCCAATCTAAGGACATCATCTCCTCTTGTCGAATCTAAGTAAGTTCGTCCCCTCTTGGTCCAATCTAAAGGAGTTCGTCATCTCTTGGTCAAATCTAAGGAGTTTAACTACTCTTTGTCCAATCTAAGGGAGTTCGTCCCCTCTTGGTCCAAGCTAAGGGAGTTCTTTTCGTCTTGGTCCAATCTAGGGGAGTTCGTCACCTCTTGGTCCAATCTATGTAGTTCGTCTCCTCGTTGTCCTATCTAAGGGAATTGGTCGCCTCTTGGTCCAATCTAAAAAGTTCGTCTGCTCTTTTTCCATTCTAAGGGAGTTTGTCCTTTCTTGGCCCAAACTAAGGAGTTCGTCTCCTCTTGGTCTGTAAACTAACGGATTTATTCTCCTCTGTGAACGGTCTGGTCATGTGTGTGCTTTGTCCAAGTTAAGGATTTCGGTCTCCCCTTGGTCTAAGGTTAAGGTGTATTCGTCTCTCTCTTGGTCCAATTAGGGAGTCTTTCTCCGCTGGTGTTTAATTAAGGTGTGGTGTGTTCCGCCCTCTTGGTCCAATCTAAGGGAGTTGGTCTCCTCTTGGTCTAATCTAAGGTGTTTAACTCCTTCTTATCCAATCTAAGGGAGTTGGTCTCCTCTTGGTCCAATCTAAGGAGTTCGTCTCCTCTTGGTCCAATATAAGGGAGTTCGTCTTCTCTTGGTCCAATCTAAGGAGTTCGTCTCCTCGTTTTCCTATCTAGGGGAATTGGTCTCCTCTTGGTCCAATCTAAAAAGTTCGTCTGCTCTTTTTCCATTCTAAGGGAGTTCGTCCTTTCTTGGCCCAAACTAAGGGTCGTCCCAGCTTGGGTCCAAATAAGGAGTTTTACTCACTACTTTGTTTTATCTAACGGTCTTGGTGCCTCTTGTCAATTAAGGGATTTCGTTCTTACTTGGTCTACCTGTAAGGGAATAGTCTCCTCTTGGTCAATTAGGAGTCTTCTGCTTGGTGTAAATTAAGGAGTTCTCTCCATATGGTCCATATCTAAGGGACGTTGGTCTCCTCTTGGTCCAATCTAAGTAGTTCGTCTCTTGTTATTCCAATCTAAGGGAGTTCGTCCTCTCTTGGTCCAATCTAAGGAGTTCGTCTCCTCTTGGTCCAATCTAAGGGAGTTGGTCTTCTCATGGTCCAATCTAATGAGTTCGTCTCCTCTTTGTCCTATCTAAGGGAGTTCGTCGCCTCTTGGTCCGATCTAAAGAGTTCGTCCCCTCTTGGTCCCATCTAAGCTAGTTCGTCTCCTCTTTGTCCAACCTGGGGGAGTTCGTCACCTCGTGGTCCAATCTAAGGGAGTTCGCTTTCTCTTGGTCCAATACTGGGAGATCGTCTCCTCTTGGTCCAATTTAAGGAGTTCGTCCCATCTTGGTCCAATCTAAAGGAGTTCACTTCCTCTTGGTCCATTCTTAGGAGTTCGTCACATCTTGGTCCAATCTAAGGCCTTCATCTCCTCTTGTCGAATCTAAGTAAGTTCGTCCCCTCTTGGTCCAATCTAAAGGAGTTCGTCATCTCTTGGTCAAATCTAAGGAGTTTGTCACCTCCTTGTCCAATCTAAGGGAGTTCGTCCCCTCTTGGTCCAAGCTAAGGGAGTTCTTTTCGTCTTGGTTCAATCTAAGGGAGTTCGTCTCCTCTTGGCCCAATCTATGTAGTTCGTCTCCTCGTTGTCCTATCTAAGGGAATTGGTCGCCTCTTGGTCCAATCTATAAAGTTCGTCTGCTCTTTTTCCATTCCAAGGGAGTTTGTCCTTTCTTGGCCCAAACTAAGGAGTTCGTCTCCTCTTGGTCCAAACTAAGGAGTTCTTCTCCTCTTTGTTTTATCTAACGGTCTTGGTCGCCTCTTTGTCCAATTTAAGGGATTTCGTCTCCACTTGGTCTAACCTAAGGGAATTCGTCTCCTCTTGGTCCAATCTAGGGAGTTCTTCTCCGCTTGGTTTAATCTAAGGAGGTCTTCTCCTCTTAGTCCAATCTAAGGGAGTTGGTCCTCTTGGTCTAATCTAAGGTGTTTAACTTCCGTCCTTAAATCCAATATAGGGACCGTGGTCTACTCTTGGTCAATCTAAGGAGTTCGTCCCCTCTTTGTCCAATTTAAGGGAGTTCGTTACCTCTTGGTCCAATCTAAGCGAGTTCGTCTCCTCTTTGTCCTATCTAAGGGAGTTCGTCGCCTCTTGGTCCGATCTAAAGAGTTCGTCCGCTCTTGGTCCCATCTAAGCGAGTTCGTCTCCTCTTTGTCCAACCTGGGGGAGTTCGTCACCTCTTGGTCCAATCTAAGGGAGTTCGCCTTCTCTTGGTCCAATCCTGGAAGTTCGTCTCCTCTTGGTCCAATCTAAGGAGTTCGTCCCATCTTGGTCCAATCTAAAGGAGTTCACTTCCTTTTGGTCCATTCTTAGGAGTTCTTCACCTCTTGGTCCAATCTAAGGACTTCATCTCCTCTTGTCGAATCTAAGTGAGTTCGTCCCCTCTTGGTCCAATCTAAAGGAGTTCGTTATCTCTTGGTCAAATCTAAGGAGTTTGTCTCCTCTTTGTCCAATCTAAGCGAGTTCGTCCCCTCTTGGTCCAAGCTAAGGGAGTTCTTTTCATCTTGGTCCAATCTAAGGGAGTTCGTCTCCTCTTGGTCCAATCTATGTAGTTCGTCTCCTTGTTGTCCTATCTAAGGGAATTGGTCGCCTCTTGGTCCAATCTAAAAAGTTCGTATGCTCTTTTTCCATTCTAAGGGAGTTCGTCCTTTCTTGGCCTAAACTACGGAGTTCGTCTTCTCTTGGTCCAAACTAAGGAGTTCTTCTCCTCTTTGTTCTATCTAACGGTCTTGGTCGCCTCTTTGTCCAATTTAAGGGATTTCCTCTCCACTTGGTCTAACCTAAGGGAATTCGTCTCCTCTTGGTCCAATCTAGGGAGTTCTTCTCCGCTTGGTTTAATCTAAGGAGTTCTTCTCCTCTTGGTCCAATCTAAACGAGTTGGTCTCCTCTTGGTCTAATCTAAGGTGTTTAACTCCTTCTGATCCAATGTAAGGGAGTTGGTCTCCTCTTGGTCCAAACTAAGGAGTTCGTCTCCTCTTGGTCCAATCTAAGGGAGTTGGTCTTCTCATGGTCCAATCTAATGAGTTTGTCTCCTCTTTGTCCTATCTAAGGGAGTTCGTCGCCTCTGGGTCCGATCTAAAGAGTTCGTCTCCTCTTGGTCCAATCTAAGGGAGTTCGTCTGCTCTTGGTCCAATCTAATAACTTCTCCTCTTTGTCCTATCTAAGGGAGTTCGTCGCCTCTTGGTCCGATCTAAAGAGTTCGTCCTCTCTTGGTCCCATCTAAGAGAGTTCGTCTCCTCTTTGTCTAACCTGGGGGAGTTCGTCACCTCATGGTCCAATCTAAGGGAGTTAGCCTTCTCTTGGTCCAATCCTGGGAGTTCGTTTCCTCTTGGTCCAATCTAAGGAGTTCGTCCCATCTTGGTCCAATCTAAAGGAGTTCGCTTCCTCTTGGTCCATTCTTAGGAGTTCGTCTCCTCTTGGTCCAATCTAAGGACATCATCTCCACGTTGTCCCATCTAAGGGAATTCGTAGCCTCTTGGTCAAATCTAGGGGAGTTCGTCCCCTCTTTGTCCAATTTAAGGGAGTTCGTTACCTCTTGGTCCAATCTAAGCGAGTTCGTCTCCTCTTTGTCCTATCTAAGGGAGTTCGTCGCCTCTTGGTCCGATCTAAAGAGTTCGTCCGCTCTTGGTCCCATCTAAGCGAGTTCGTCTCCTCTTTGTCCAACCTGGGGGAGTTCGTCACCTCTTGGTCCAATCTAAGGGAGTTCGCCTTCTCTTGGTCCAATCCTGGAAGTTCGTCTCCTCTTGGTCCAATCTAAGGAGTTCGTCCCATCTTGGTCCAATCTAAAGGAGTTCGCTTCCTCTTGCTCCATTCTTAGGAGTTCGTCACCTCTTGGTCCTATCTAAGTACTTCGTCTCCTCTTGTCCAATCTAAGCGAGTTCGTCCCCTCTTGGTCCAATCTAAAGGAGTTCGTCATCTCTTGGTTAAATCTAAGGATTTTGTCTCCTCTTTGTCCAATCTAAGGGAGTTCGTCCCCTCTTGGTCCAAGCTAAGGGAGTTCTTTTCGTCTTGGTCCAATCTAAGGGAGTTTGTCTCCTCTTGGTCCAATCTATGTAGTTCGTCTCCTCGTTTTCCTATCTAGGGGAATTGGTTGCCTCTTGGTCCAATCTAAAAAGTTCGTCTGCTCTTTTTCCATTCTAAGTGAGTTCGACCTTTCTTGGCCCAAACTAAAGAGTCAGGTTCATCTGGTTCCAAAACTAAGGAGTTCTTTCCTCTTTGTTTTATCTAAACGGTCTGGGTTCGCCTCAATTGTCCCAATTAAGGGATTTCGTCTCACTTGGTATTAAACCTAAGGGAATCGTCTCGTCTTGGTCAATCTAGGGGAGTTCTTCTCAGATTGGTTTAATCTAGGAGTTCTTCTCCTCTTGTCCAATCTAAGGGAGTGGTCTACCTTGGTCTAATCTAAGGGGTTAAACTCCTTCTTATCCAAGCTAAGGGAGTTGGTTCTCCTCTTGGTCAATCAAGGAGTTCGTCTCCTCTTGGTCCAATATAAGGGAGTTCGTCTTCTCTTGGTCCAATCTAAGGAGTTCGTCTCCTCGTTTTCCTATCTAGGGGAATTGGTCTCCTCTTGGTCCAATCTAAAAAGTTCGTCTGCTCTTTTTCCATTCTAAGGGAGTTCGTCCTTTCTTGTCCCAAACTAAGGAGTTCGTCCCCTCTTGGTCCAAACTAAGGAGTTCTTCTCCTCTTTGATTTATCTAACGGTCTTGGTCGCCTGTTTGTCCAATTTAAGGGATTTCGTCTCCACTTGGTCTAACGTAAGGGAATTCGTCTCCTCTTGGTCCAATCTAGGGAGTTCTTCTCCGCTTGGTTTAATCTAAGGAGGTCTTCTCCTCTTAGTCCAATCTAAGGGAGTTGGTCCTCTTGGTCTAATCTAAGGTGTTTAACTCCTTCTTATCCAATCTAAGGGAGTTGGTCTCCTCTTGGTCCAATCTAAGGAGTTCGTCTCCTCTTGGTCCAATCTAAGGGAGTTCGTCTTCTCTTGGTCCAATCTAATGAGTTCGTCTCCTCTTTGTCCTATCTAAGGGAGTTCGTCGCCTCTTGGTCCAATTTAAAGAGGTCGTCCCCTCTTGGTCCCATCTAAGCGAGTTCGTCTCCTCTTTGTCCAACCTGGGGGAGTTCGTCACCTCTTGGTCCAATCTAAGGGAGTTCGCCTTCTCTTGGTCCAATCCTGGAAGTTCGTCTCCTCTTGGTCCAATCTAAGGAGTTCGTCCCATCTTGGTCCAATCTAAAGGAGTTCACTTCCTTTTGGTCCATTCTTAGGAGTTCTTCACCTCTTGGTCCAATCTAAGGACTTCATCTCCTCTTGTCGAATCTAAGCGAGTTCGTCCCCTCTTGGTCCAATCTAAAGGAGTTCGACATCTCTTGGTCAAATATAAGGAGTTTGTCTCCTCTTTGCCCAATCTAAGGGAGTTCGTCCCCTCTTGGTCCAAGCTAAGGGAGTTCTTTTCGTCTTGGTCCAATCTAAGGGAGTTTGTCTCCTCTTGGTCCAATCTATGTAGTTCGTCTCCTCGTTTTCCTATCTAGGGGAATTGGTTGCCTCTTGGTCCAATCTAAAAAGTTCGTCTGCTCTTTTTCCATTCTAAGGGAGTTCGTCCTTTCTTGGCCCAAACTAAGGAGTTCGTCCCCTCTTGGTCCAAACTAAGGAGTTCTTCTCCTCTTTGTTTTATCTAACGGTCTTGGTCGCCTCTTTGTCCAATTTAAGGGATTTCGTCTCCACTTGGACTAACCTCAAGGGAATTCGTCTCCTCTTTGTCCAATCTAGGGAGTTCTTCTCCGCTTGGTTTAATCTAAGGAGTTCTTCTCCTCTTGGTCCAATCTAAACGAGTTGGTCTCCTCTTGGTCTAATCTAAGGTGTTTAACTCCTTCTGATCCAATCTAAGGGAGTTGGTCTCCTCTTGGTCCAATCTAAGGAGTTCGTCTCCTCTTGGTCCAATCTAAGGGAGTTCGTCTTCTCTTGGTCCAATCTAATGAGTTCGTCTCCTCTTTGTCCTATCTAGGGGAGTTCGTCGCCTCTTGGTCTAATCTAAAGAGTTCGTCCCCTCTTGGTCCCATCTAAGCGAGTTCGTCTCCTCTTTGTCCAACCTGGGGGAGTTCGTCACCTCGTGGTCCAATCTAAGGGAGTTCGCCTTCTCTTGGTCCAATCCTGGGAGTTCGTCTCCTCTTGGTCCAATCTAAGGAGTTCGTCCCATCTTGGTCCAATCTAAGGGAGTTCGCTTCCTTTTGGTCCATTCTTAGGAGTTCTTCATCTCTTGGTCCAATCTAAGGACTTCATCTCCTCTTGTCGAATGTAAGCGAGTTCGTCCCCACTTGGTCCAATCTAAAGGATTTCGTCATCTCTTGGTCAAATATAAGGAGTTTGTCTCCTCTTTGTTGCCCAATCTAAGGGAGTTCGTCCCCTCTTGGTCCCAATGCTAGGGAGTTTCTTTCGTCTTGGTCCAATCTAATGGAGTTCGTCTCCTCTTGGTCCAATCATGTATTTCTTCTCCTCGTTGTCCTATCGAAGGGAATTGGGTCGCCTCTTGGTGCAATCTAAAAGTTCGTCGGCTCTTTTTCCATTCTAAGGGAGTTCGTCTCTTGGTCCAAACTAAGGAGTTCTTCTCCTCTTGGTTTAATCTAACGGAGTTGCTGTCCTCTTGGTTCAATCTAAGGAGTTCATCTCCACTTGGTCCAATCTTGGGAGATCGTCTCCTCTTGGTCCAAACTAAGGAGGTCTTCTCCTCTTGGTTTAATCTAACAGAGTTGCTCTCCTCTTGGTCCAATCTAAGGAGTTCGTCTCCTCTTGGTCGAATCTAAGGATGTTCGTCCTCTCTTGGTCCAATCTAAGAGAGTTCGTCCTCTCTTGGTCCATCAAGGATTCGTGCGCCTCTTGGTCCCAATCTAAGGGAGTTCGTCTTCTCTTGGTCCAATCTCTAGTTTCGTCTCCTCTTTGTCCTATCTAAGGGAGTTCGTCGCCTCTTGGTCCAATTTAAAGAGGTCGTCCCCTCTTGGTCCCATCTAAGCGAGTTCGTCTCCTCTTTGTCCAACCTGGGGGAGTTCGTCACCTCGTGGTTCAATCTAAGGGAGTTCGCTTTCTCTTGGTCCAATCCTGGGAGTTCGTCTCCTCTTGGTCCAATCTAAGGAGTTCGTCCCATCTTGGTCCAATCTAAAGGAGTTCGCTTCTTCTTGGTCCATTCTTAGGAGTTCGTCACATCTTGGTCCAATCTAAGGACTTCATCTCCTCTTGTCGAATCTAAGTGAGTTCGTCCCCTCTTGGTCCAATCTAAAGGAGTGCGTCATCTCTTCGTCAAATATAAGGAGTTTGTCTCCTCTTTGTCCAATCTAAGGGAGTTTGTCCCCTCTTGGTCCAAGCTAAGGGAATTCTTTTCGTCTTGGTCCAATCTAAGGGAGTTCGTCTCCTCTTGGTCCAATCTATGTAGTTCGTCTCCTCGTTGTCCTATCTAAGGGAATTGGTCGCCTCTTGGTCCAATCTAAAAAATTCGTCTGCTCTTTTTCCATTCTAAGGGAGTTCGTCCTTTCTTGGCCCAAACTAAGGAGTTCGTCTCCTCTTGGTCCAAACTAAGGAGTTCTTCTCCTCTTTGTTTTATCTAACGGTCTTGGTCGCCTCTTTGTCCAATTTAAGGGATTTCCTCTCCACTTGGTCTAACCTAAGGGAATTCGTCTCCTCTTGGTCCAATCTAGGGAGTTCTTCTCCGCTTGGTTTAATCTAAGGAGTTCTTCTCCTCTTGGTCCAATCTAAAGGAGTTGGTCTCCTCTTGGTCTAATCTAAGGTTTTTAACTCCTTCTGATCCAATCTAAGGGAGTTGGTCTCCTCTTGGTCCAATCTAAGGAGTTCGTCTCCTCTTGGTCCAATCTAAGGGAGTTCGTCTTCTCTTGGTCCAATCTAATAACGTCTCCTCTTTGTCCTATCTAAGGGAGTTCGTCGCCTCTTGGTCCGATCTAAAGAGTTCGTCCTCTCTTGGTCCCATCTAAGAGAGTTCGTCTCCTCTTTGTCTAACCTGGGGGAGTTCGTCACCTCGTTGTCCAATCTAAGGGAGTTCGCCTTCTCTTGGTCCAATCTTGGGAGTTCGTTTCTTCTTGGTCCAATCTAAGGAGTTCGTCCCATCTTGGTCCAATCTAAAGGAGTTCGCTTCCTCTTGGTCCATTCTTAGGAGTTCGTCTCCTCTTAGTCCAATCTAAGGACTTCATCTCCACGTTGTCCCATCTAAGGGAATTCGTAGCCTCTTGGTCCAATCTAGGGGAGTTCGTCCCCTCTTTGTCCAATTTAAGGGAGTTCGTTACCTCTTGGTGCAACCTAAGCGAGTTCGTCTCCTCTTTGTCCAATCTAGGGGTGTTCGTCTCCTATTCGTCCAATCTAAGGGAGTTCTTTTTCTCTTGGTCCAATCTTGGGAGTTCGTCTCCTCTTGGTCCAAACTAAGGAGTTTTTCTCCTCTTGGTGTAATCTAACGGAGTTGCTCTCCTCTTGGTCCAATCTAAGGACTTCGTCTCCACTTGGTCCAATCTGGGGGGTTCGTCTCCTCTTTGTCCAATCAAAGGGAGTTGGTTTCCTCTTGGTCCAATCTACGGGAGTTCGTCTCCTCTTGGTACAAACTAAGATGTTCGTCTCCTCATGGTCCAATCTAAGGAGTTCTTCTCCGCTTTGTCCAATCATAAGGAGTTCGTCTCCTATTGGTCGAAACTAAGAGGTTCTTCCCCTCTTGGTTTAATCTAAGGGAATTGGTCTCCCTTGGTCCAATCTAAGGAGTTCGACTCCTTTGTCCTATCTAAGGGAGTTCGTCACCTCTTGGTCCAATAAAAAGTGTTCGTCTCCTCTTGGTCCAAACTAAGAAGTTCTTCTGCTCTTGGTCAAATCTAAGGGAGTTAGTCTATCCTTGGTACAATCTAAGGAGTTCGTCTCCTCTTGGGCCAATCTATGTAGTTCATCTCCTCATTGTCCATTCTAAGTGAGTTCGTCTCCTATTGGTCCAATCTAAGGAGTTCGTCTTCTCGTTGTCCTATCTAAGGGAATTCGTAGCCTCTTGGTCTAATCTAAAGAGTTCGCCTCCTCTTTGCCCAATCTAAGGGAGTTCATCCCCGCTTGGTCCAATCTAAAGGAGTTCGCCTCCTCTTGGTCCATTATTAGGAGTTCGTCACCTCTTGGTCTGATCTAAGGACTTTGTCTCCTCCTTGTCCAATCTAAGGGGCTTCGTCTCCTCTTGGTCCAATCTAAGGGATTTCGTCTCCTCTTGGTCCAATCTAATGATTTCGTC
>JAGKPW010001206.1:0-16936 GCA_019926035.1 Melaleuca alternifolia
GTCCAATCTATGGAGTTCGTCTCGTCTTTCTCCAATCTATAGAGTTCGTCTCCTCATTGTCCAAAGTAAGGGAGTTCGCCTCTTCTTACTCCAATCTAAGGGGTTAGTCTCCTCTTTGTCCAATCTAAGGGATTCGGCTCCTCTTTGTCCAATCTATGGAGTTTGTCTCCTCATTGTTCAAAGCAAGGGAGTTCGCCTCCTCTCAGTCCAATCTAAGGAGTTCGTCTCCTCTTTGTCCAATCTAAGGGAGTTCGGCTCCTCTTGGTCCAATCTATGAAGTTCGTCTCTTCTTTGTCCAAACTCTGGAGTTCGTCTCCTCTTTGTCCAAAGTAAGGGAGTTCGCCACCTCTTAGTCCAATCTAAGGAGGTCGTCTGCTCTTTGTCCTATCTAAGGGAGTTCGGCTCCTCTTGGTCCAATCTATGGAGTTCGTCTCCCCTTGGTCCAATCTGTGGAGTTCGTCTCCTCTTTGTCCAAACTACGGCAGTTCACCTCTCTTACTCCAATCTAAGGAGTTCATCTCCTCTTTGTCCAAGCTAAGGGAGTTCGCCACCTCTTAGTCCAATCTAAGGAGTTTGTCTCCTCTTTGTCCAATCTAAGGGAGTTCGGCTCCTCTTGGTCCAATCTATGGAGTTCGTCTCCCCTTTGTCCAATATATGGAGTTCGTCTCCTCATTGTCCAAAGTAAGGGAGTTCGCCTCCTCTTACTCCAATATATGGAGTTCGTCTCTTCTTTGTCCTATCTAAGGGAGTTCGGCTCGTCTTGGTCCAATCTATAGAGTTCGTCTCCTCATTGTTCAAAGTAAGGGAGTTCGCCTCCTCTCAGTCCAATCTAAGGAGTTCGTCTCCTCTTTGTCCATTTTAAGGGAGTTCGGCTCCTCTTGGTCCAATCTATGGAGTTTTTGTCGTCCTCTTTGCTCCAATCTAAGGGAGTTCTCCTCCTCTTGTCCAATCTATGGAGTTCGTCGCCTCTATCTCCAAACTAAGGGATATTCGCCTCCTCCTTCTTCAATCTATGGAGTTCGTCTCCTCTTTGTCCAATCTATGGTAGTTCGGCTCCTCTTGGTCCAACCTATGGAGTTCGTCTCCTCTTTGTCCAAACTAAGGCACTTCGCCTCCTCTTACTTCATTCTATGGAGTTCGTCTCCTCTTTGTCTAATCTATGGGAGTTCGCCTCCTCTTACTCCAATCTAAGGGGTTAGTCTCCTCTTTGCCCAATCGAAGGGAGTTCTGCTCCTCTTTGTCCAATCTATGGAGTTCGTCTCATCATTGTCCAAAGTTAGGGAGTTCGCCTCCTCTTGAACCAATCTAAGAAGTTCGTCTCCTCTTTGACCAATCTAAGGGAGTTCGGCTCCTCTTGGTCCAATCTATGGAGCTCGTCTCATCGTTGTCCAAACTAAGGGAGTTCGCCTTCTCTTACTCCAATCTGAGGAGTTCCTCACCTCTTTGTCCAATCTAATGGAGGTCGACTCCTCTTGGTCCAATCTATGGAGTTCGTCTCCTCTTTGTCGAAACTAAGGGAGTTCGCCTCCTCTTACTCCAATTTAAGGAGTTCGTCTCTTCTTTGTCCAATCTAAGGGAGTTCGGATCCTCTTGGTCCAATCTATGGAGTTCGTCTCTTCTTTGTCCAATCTCTGGAGTTCGTCTCCTCTTTGTGCTATCTAAGGGAGTTCAGCTGCTATTGGTCCGATCTATGGAGTTCGTCTCCTCTTTTGTCCAAACTAAGGGATTTCACCTCCTCTTACTCCAATCTAAGGAGTTCGTCTCCTCTTTGTCCAATCTAAAGGAGTTCGGCTCCTCTTTCTTCAATCTAAGGAGTTCGTCTCCTCTTTGTCCAATCTAAGGGAGTTCGGCTCCTCTTGGTCCAATCTATGGAGTTCGTCTCGTCTTTCTCCAATCTGTAGAGTTCGTCTCCTCAGTGTCCAAAGTAAGGGAGTTCGCCTCTTCTTACTCCAATCTAAGGGGTTAGTCTCCTCTTTGTCCAATCTAAGGGAGTTCGGCTCCTCTTTGTCCAATCTATGGAGTTCGTCTCCTCATTGTTCAAAGTAAGGGAGTTCGCCTCCTCTCAGTACGATCTAAGGAGTTCGTCTCCTCTTTGTCCATTCTAAGGGAGTTCGGCTCCTCTTGGTCCAATCTATGCATTTCGTCTCCTCTATGTCCAATCTCTGGAGTTCGCTCCTCTTGTGTCCAAAGTAAGGGAGTTTTTTCGCCACCTCTTACTCCAATCTATGGAGTTCGTCTCTTCTTTGTCCTATCTAAGGGAGTTCGGCTCCTCTTGGTCCAATCTATAGAGTTCGTCTCTTCTTTGTCCAATCTCTGGAGTTCGTCTCCGCTTATTCCAATCTAAGGAGTTCCACCTGCCTCTTACTCCATCTAGGAGTTCATCTCCTCTTTGTTCCAGTCTAAGGGCATTTTCGCCACCTCTTGTCCAATCTAAGGAGTTTGTCTCCTCTTTGTCCAATCTAGGAGTTCGGCCTCCTCTTGGTCCAATCATGGAGTTTCGTCCTCCCTTTGTCCAATATATGGAGTTCGTCTTCCTCATTGTCCAAATAAGGGAGTTCGGCCTCCTCTTATCCATTCTATGGGAGTTCGCCTCTTCTTTTGTCCTATCTAAGGGAGTTCGGCTCCTCTTGGTCCCAATCTATAGATCGGTTCGTCTCCCTCATTGTTCAAAGTAAGGGAGTTCGGCCTCCTCTCAGTCCGATCTAAGGAGTTCGCTCACTCTTTGTCCTTCTAAGGGAGTTCCGCCACCTCTTAGTCCAATCTAAGGAGTTCGTCTCCTCTTTGTCCATTTTAAGGGAGTTCGGCTCCTCTTGGTCCAATCTATGGAGTTCGTCTCCTCTATCTCCAAACTAAGGGAATTCGCCTCCTCTTCTTCCAATCTATGGAGTTCGTCTCCTCTTTGTCCAATCTATGGGAGTTCGGCTCCTCTTGGTCCAACCTATGGAGTTCGTCTCCTCTTTGTCCAAACTAAGGCACTTCGCCTCCTCTTACTTCATTCTAAGGAGTTCGTCTCCTCTTTGTCTAATCTATGGGAGTTCGCCTCCTCTTACTCCAATCTAAGGGGTTAGTCTCCTCTTTGCCCAATCGAAGGGAGTTCTGCTCCTCTTTGTCCAATCTATGGAGTTCGTCTCATCATTGTCCAAAGTTAGGGAGTTCGCCTCCTCTTGAACCAATCTAAGAAGTTCGTCTCCTCTTTGACCAATCTAAGGGAGTTCGGCTCCTCTTGGTCCAATCTATGGAGCTCGTCTCATCGTTGTCCAAACTAAGGGAGTTCGCCTTCTCTTACTCCAATCTGAGGAGTTAGTCACCTCTTTGTCCAATCTAATGGAGTTCGACTCCTCTTGGTCCAATCTATGGAGTTCGTCTCCTCTTTGTCGAAACTAAGGGAGTTCGCCTCCTCTTACTCCAATTTAAGGAGTTTGTCTCTTCTTTGTCCAATCTAAGGGAGTTCGGATCCTCATGGTCCAATCTATGGAGTTCGTCTCTTCTTTGTCCAATTTCTGGAGTTCGTCTCCTCTTTGTGCTATCTAAGGGAGTTCAGCTGCTATTGGTCCAATCTATGGAGTTCGTCTCCTCTTTTGTCCAAACTAAGGGATTTCACCTCCTCTTACTCCAATATAAGGGGTTCGTCTCCTCTTTGTCCAATCTAAAGGAGTTCGGCTCTCTTACGTTCAATCTAAGGAGTGTCGTCCTCCTCTTTGTCCCATCTAGGGAGTTCGGCTCCTCTTGGTCCATCTATTGAGTTCGTCCTCGTCTTTTCTCCAATCTATAGAAGTTTCGTCTCCTCAGTGTCCAAAGTAAGGGGGGGTAGTTCCGGCCTCCTCCCGTCCAATCTATGGAGTTCGTCTCCTCTTTGTCCAATCTAAGGGAGTTAGGCCCCTCTTGGTCCAATCTATGGAGTTCGTCTCCTCTTGGTCCAATCTATGGAGTTCGTCTCTTCTTTGTCCAATCTCTGGAGTTCGTCTCCTCTTTGTCCAAAGTAAGGGAGGTCGCCTTCTCTTACTTCAATCTAAGGAGTTCCTCTCCTCTTTGTCCCATCTATCGGTGTTCGACTCCTTTTGGTCCAATCCATGGAGTTCGTCTCCTCATTGTCCAATGTAAGGGACTTCGCCTCCTCTTCGTCAAATCTAAGGAGTTCGTCTCCTCTTTGTCCAATCTAAGGGAGTTCGGTCCTTTTGGTCCGATCTATGGAGTTCGTCTCCTCTTTGTCCAAAGTAAAGGAGTTCGCCTCCTCTAAGTCCAATCTAAGGAGTTCGTCTCCTCTTTGTGCTATCTAAGGGAGTTCAGCTGCTATTGGTCCAATCTATGGAGTTCGTCTCCTCTTTTGTCCAAACTAAGGGATTTCACCTCCTCTTACTCCAATCTAAGGGGTTCGTCTCCTCTTTGTCCAATCTAAAGGAGTTCGGCTCCTCTTACTTCAATCTAAAAGGGGGAGTTTCGGCATCCTCGTACTCCATGAAGGAGTCGTTCTCCTCTTTTTCCAACTAAAGGATTTCTGCTCCGCTTACTTCAATCTAAGGAGTTCGTCTCCTCTTTGTCCAATCTAATGGAGGTTCGTCTCCCCTTCTTTGTCCAATCCCCCCCCTAAGGGAGTTCGGCTCTCGTGGTCCCAATCTATGATTCGTCTCTTCTTTGTGCCATTCTCTGGAGTTCCGCTTCCTCTTTGCCAAAGTAAGGGAGTTCGCCTCCTCTTAGTCCAATCTACGGAGTTCGTCTCCTCTTTGTCCTATCTAAGGGAGTTCGGCTCCCCTTGGTCCAATCTGTGGAGTTCGTCTCATCTTTGTCCAAACTAAGGGAGTTCACCTCCTCTTACTCCAATCTAAGGAGTTCGTCTCCTCTTTGTCCAATCTAAGGGAGTTCGACTCCTCTTGGTCCACTCTATGGAGTTCGTCTCCTCTTTGTCAGAACTAAAGGAGTTCGCCTCCTCTTACTCCAATCTAAGGAGTTCGTCTCCTCTTTGTCCAATCTAAGGGAGTTCCTTCCCTCTTGGTCCAATCTAAGGAGTTCGTCTCCTCATTGTCCAAAGTAAGGGAGTTCGCCTCCTCTTAAACCAATCTAAGGATTTCGTCTCCTCTTTGTCCAATCTAAGGGAGTTCGGCTCCTCTTGTTCCAATCTATGGAGTTCGTCTCCTCTTTGTCCAAACTAAGGGAGTTCCCCTTCTCTTACTCCAATCTGAGGAGTTCGTCACCTCTTTGTCTAATCTAGGGGAGTTCGACTCCTCTTGGTCCAATCTATGGAGTTCACCTCCTCTTTGTCCAAACTAAGGGAGTTCGTCTCCTCTTACTTCAATCTAAGGAGTTCGTCTCCTATTTGTCCAATCTATGGAGTTCGTCTCCTCATTTCCAAAGTAAGGGAGTTTGCCTCCTCTCAGTCCAATCTAAGGAGTTCGTCTCCTCTTTGTCCAATCTAAGGGAGTTCGGCTCCTTTTGGTCCGATCTATGGAGTTCGTCTCCTCTTTGTCCAAACTAAGGGAGTTCACCTCCTCTTACTCCAATCTAAGGAGTTTTTTTTTTGGTACAGTAAAAAAAAAAAAACTCCTTAGATTGGAGTAAGAGGAGGTGAACTCCCTCAGTTCGTCTCTTCTTTGTCCAATCTAAGGGAGTTCGGCTCCTCTTGGTCCAATCTATGGAGTTCATCTCTTCTTTGTCTAATCTCTCAAGTTCGTCTCCTCTTTGTCCAAAGTAAGGGAGTTCGCCTCCTCTTATTCCAATCTAAGGAGTTCGTCTTCTCTTTGTCCAAAGTAAGGAGTTCGCCACCTCTTACTCCAATCTAAGGAGTTCGTCTCCTCTTTGTCCAATCTATGGAGTTCGCTTCCTCTTACTCCAATCTAAGAAGTTTGTCTCCTCTTGTCCAATCTATGGAGTTCGTCTCCTCTTTGTCCAAAGTAAGGGAGTTCGCCACCTCTTACTCCAATCTAAGGAGTTCGTATCCTCTTTGTCCAAACTAAGGGAGTTCGCCACCTCTTAGTCCAATCTAAGGAGTTCGTCTCCTCTTTGTCCAATATATGGAGTTTTTTGTTTTTTTGGTAATTTGTCCAATCTATGGAGTTCGTCTCCTCATTGTCCAATCTAAGGAGTTCGTCTCCCCTTTGTCCTATCTAAGGGAGTTTGGCTCCTCTTGATCCAATCTATGGAGTTCGTCTCCTCTTTGTCCAAACTAAGGGAGTTCACCTCCTCTTACTCCATTGTAAGGAGTTCGTCTCCTCTTTGTCCAATCTAAGGTAGTTCGGCTCCTCTTACTTCAATCTAAGGAGTTCGTCTCGTCTTTGTCCAATCTAAGGGAGTTCGGCTCCTCTTTGTCCAATCTTTGGAGTTCGTCTCCTCTTTGTCCAATATATGAGTTCCGTCTCCTCGATTGTCCAAAGTCAAGGGGAGTTTCGCCTCCTCTACTCCAATTCTAAGGGGTTATCTCCTCTTTGTCCAATCTAAGGGTGTTCGGCTCCTCTTAGTCCAATCTATGGAGTTCGTCTCCTCATTGTCCAAAGTAAGGGAGTTCGCCTCCTCTTCGTCCAATCTAAGGAGTTCGTCGCCTCTTTGTCAAATCTATAGAGTTCGTCTCCTCTTTGTCCAAACTAAGGGAGTTCGCCTCCTCTTACTCCAATCTAAGGAGTTCGTCCCCTCTTTGTCCAATCTAAGGGAGTTCGGCTCCTCTTGGTCCAATCTATGGAGTTCGTCTCCTCTTTGTCCAATCTATGGAGTTCGTCTCCTCATTGTCCAAACTAAGAGAGTTCACCTCCTCTTACTCCAATCTAAGGAGTTCGTCTCCTCTTTGTCCAAACTAAGGGAGTTCGCCACCTCTTAGTCCAATCTAAGGAGTTTGTCTCCTCTTTGTCCATTCTAAGGGAGTTCGTCTCCTCTTTGTGCAATCTATGGGAGTTCGCCTCCTCTTACTCCAATCTAAGGGGTTAGTCTCCTCTTTGCCCAATCTAAGGGAGTTCTGCTCCTCTTTGTCCAATCTATGGAGTTGGTCTCATCATTGTCCAAAGTAAGGGAGTTCGCCTCCTCTTGAACCAATCTAAGAAGTTCGTCTCCTCTTTGACCAATCTAAGGGAGTTCGGCTCCTCTTGGTGCAATCTATGGAGCTCGTCTCCTCTTTTGTCCAAATTAAGGGAGTTCGCCTTCTCTTACTCCAATCTGAGGAGTTAGTCACCTCTTTGTCCAATCTAATGGAGTTCGACTCCTCTTGGTCCAATCTATGGAGTTCGTCTCCTCTTTGTCGAAACTAAGGGAGTTCGCCTCCTCTTACTCCAATTTAAGGAGTTTGTCTCTTCTTTGTCCAATCTAAGGGAGTTCGGATCCTCATGGTCCAATCTATGGAGTTCGTCTCTTCTTTGTCCAATTTCTGGAGTTCGTCTCCTCTTTGTGCTATCTAAGGGAGTTCAGCTGCTATTGGTCCAATCTACGGAGTTCGTCTCCTCTTTTGTCCAAACTAAGGGATTTCACCTCCTCTTACTCCAACTAAGAGTCCGTCTCCTCTTTGTCCAATCTAACGGAGTTCGGCTCCTCTTACTTTCACTCTAAGGAGTTCGTCCTCCTCTTTGTCCAATCTAAGTGAAGTTTTGGGCTTCTCTTGTCCATCTATGAGTTTCGTCTCGTCTTTTCTCCCAATCATAGAGTTCCGTCTCCTCATTGTCCCAAATAGGGAGTTCTCCACCTCTTATCCATCTAAGGAAGTTCGTCTCCTCTTTGTCCTATCTAAGGGAGTTCGGCTCCCCTTGGTCCAGTCTGTGGAGTTCGCCTCCTCTTTGTCCAAACTAAGGGAGTTCACCTCCTCTTACTCCAATCTAAGGAGTTCGTCTCCTCTTTGTCCAAGCTAAGGGAGTTCGCCACCTCTTAGTCCAATCTAAGGAGTTTGTATCCTCTTTGTCCAATCTAATGGAGTTCGGCTCCTCTTGGTCCAATCTATGGAGTTCGTCTCCTCTTTGTCCAATATATGGAGTTCGTGTCCTCATTGTCCAAAGTAAGGGGAGTTCGCCTCCTCTTACTCCAATCTATGGAGTTGGTCTCTTCTTTGTCCTATCTAAGGGAGTTCGGCTCCTCTTGGTCCAATCTATAGAGTTCGTCTCCTCATTGTTCAAAGTAAGGGAGTTCGCCTCCTCTCAGTCCGATCTAAGGAGTTCGTCTCCTCTTTGTCCATTCTAAGGGAGTTCGGATCCTCTTGGTCCAATCTAAGGAGTTCGTCTCTTCTTTGTCCAATCTCTGGAGTTCGTCTCCTCTTTGTGCTATCTATGGGAGTTCAGCTGCTATTGGTCCAATCTATGGAGTTCGTCTCCTCTTTTGTCCAAACTAAGGGATTTCACCTCCTCTTACTCCAATCTAAGGGGTTCGTCTCCTCTTTGTCCATCTAAAGGCATTCCGGCTCCTCTACTTTCAATCTCAGAGTTTCTTCTCCTCGTTGTTCCATCTAAGGGAGTTCGTCACCTCTTGGTCCCAATCTATGGAGTTCGCTCGTCTTTCCTCCATCTATAGATTTCGTCTCCCTCTTGTCCAAAGTAAGGGAGTTTTCCTCCTCTTACTCCAATTCCCCCCCCCCCCCCCCCCCCCCTAAGGTGTTCGTCCCTCCTCTTTGTCCAATTCTACGAGGAGTTTTTCGGCTTCCTCTTGGTTTCCAATCTATGGATTTTCGTCTCCTCTTGTCCAAAGTAAGAGTTCGCCTCCCTCTCAGTCCATCCTAAGGAGTTCGTCTCCTCTTTGTCCAATCTAAGGGAGTTCGGTCCTCTTGGTCCAATCTATGAAGTTCGTCTCTTCTTTGGCCAATCTCTGGAGTTCGCTTCCTCTTTGTCCAAAGTAAGGGAGTTCGCCACCTCTTAGTCCAATCTACGGAGTTCGTCTCCTCTTTGTCCTATCTAAGGGAGTTCGGCTCCCCTTGGTCCAATTTGTGGAGTTCGTCTCCTCTTTGTCCAAACTAAGGGAGTTCACCTCCTCTTCCTCCATTGTAAGGAGTTCGTCTCCTCTTTGTCCAATATAAGGGAGTTCGTTCCTCTTACTTCAATCTAAGGAGTTCGTCTCGTCTTTGTCCAATCTAAGGGAGTTCGGCTCCTCTTGGTCCAATCTATGGAGTTCGTCTCCTCTTTGTCCATTCTAAGGGAGTTCGGCTCCTCTTGGTCCAATCTATGGAGTACATCTCCTCTTTTGTCCAAACTAAGGGAGTTCGCATCCTCTTACTCCAATCTAAGGTTCGTCTCCTCTTTGTCCAATCTAAAGGAGTTCGGCTCCTCTTACTTCAATCTAAGGAGTCCGTCTCCTCTTTGTCCAATCTAAGGGAGTTCGGCTCCTCTTGGTCCAATCTATGGAGTTCGTCTCCTCTTTGTCCAATCTATGGAGTTCGTCTCTCATTGTCCAAAGTAAGGGAGTTCGCCTCCTCTTACTCCAATCTAAGGGTTAGTCTCCTCTTTGTCCAATCTAAGGGAGTTCGCCTCCTCGTACCTCCAATTTTAAGGAGTTCGTCTCTTCTTTGTCCAATCTAAGAGGAGTTCGGATCCTCTTGGTCCAATCTATGGAGTTCGTGTCTTCTTTGTCCAATCTCTGGAGTTCGTCTCCTCTTTGTGCTATCTAAGGGAGTTCAGCTGCTATTGGTCCAATCTATGGAGTTCGTCCCCTCTTTTGTCCAAACTAAGGGATTTCACCTCCTCTTACTCCAATCTAAGGAGTTCGTCTCCTCTTTGTCCAATCTAAAGGAGTTCGGCTCCTCTTACTTCAATCTAAGGAGTTCGTCTCCTCGTTGTCCAATCTAAGGGAGTTCGGCTCCTTTTCGTCCAATCTATGGAGTTCGTCTCGTCTTTCTCCAATCTATAGAGTTCGTCTCCTCATTGTCCAAAGTAAGGGAGTTCGCCTCTTCTTACTCCAATCTAAGGGGTTAGTCTCCTCTTTGTCCAATCTAAGGGATTCGGCTCCTCTTTGTCCAATCTATGGAGTTTGTCTCCTCATTGTTCAAAGCAAGGGAGTTCGCCTCCTCTCAGTCCAATCTAAGGAGTTCGTCTCCTCTTTGTCCAATCTAAGGGAGTTCGGCTCCTCTTGGTCCAATCTATGGAGTTCGTCTCTTCTTTGTCCAATCTCTGGAGTTTGTCTCCTCTTTGTCCAAAGTAAGGGAGTTCGCCTCCTCTTAGTCCAATCTAAGGAGTTCGTCTCCTCTTTGTCCTATCTAAGGGAGTTCGGCTCCCCTTGTTCCAGTCTGTGGAGTTCGCCTCCTCTTTGTCCAAACTAAGGGAGTTCACCTCCTCTTACTCCAATCTAAGGAGTTCGTCTCCTCTTTGTCCAAGCTAAGGGAGTTCGCCACCTCTTAGTCCCAATCTAAGGATTTGTCTCCTCTTTTTCCTATCTAAGGCGTTCGGCTCCTCTTTGGTCCAATCTATCGGAGTTTTTTCTTCTCCCCCCTTTGTCCAATATATGGACGTTCGTCTCCTCTTGGTCTCAAAGTAAGGGAGTTCGCCTCCTCTGACTCCAGTCTATGGAGTTCCGTCTCTTTCTTGTCCTATCTAATGGAGTTTCTGCTCCCTCGTTGGTCCATCTATAGAGTTCGTCCTCCTCATTGGTTCAAAGGAGGAGTCGCCTCCTCCAGTCCAATCTATGGGAGTTCGTCTCCTCTTTCTCCAAAGTAAGGGAGTTCGCCCCCTCTTACTCCAATCTAAGGAGTTCGTCTCCTCTTTGTCCAATCTAAGGGAGTTCGGCTCCTCTTGGTCCAATCTATGGAGTTCGTCTCCTCTATCTCCAAACTAAGGGAATTCGCCTCCTCTTCTTCCAATCTATGGAGTTCGTCTCCTCTTTGTCCAATCTATGGGAGTTCGGCTCCTCTTGGTCCAACCTATGGAGTTCGTCTCCTCTTTGTCCAAACTAAGGCACTTCGCCTCCTCTTACTTCATTCTAAGGAGTTCGTCTCCTCTTTGTCTAATCTATGGGAGTTCGCCTCCTCTTACTCCAATCTAAGGGGTTAGTCTCCTCTTTGCCCAATCGAAGGGAGTTCTGCTCCTCTTTGTCCAATCTATGGAGTTCGTCTCATCATTGTCCAAAGTTAGGGAGTTCGCCTCCTCTTGAACCAATCTAAGAAGTTCGTCTCCTCTTTGACCAATCTAAGGGAGTTCGGCTCCTCTTGGTCCAATCTATGGAGCTCGTCTCATCGTTGTCCAAACTAAGGGAGTTCGCCTTCTCTTACTCCAATCTGAGGAGTTAGTCACCTCTTTGTCCAATCTAATGGAGTTCGACTCGGCTTGGTCCATCTATGGAGTTCGTCTCCTCTTTGTCGAAACTAAGGGAGTTCGCCTCCTCTTACTCCAATTTAAGGAGTTCGTCTCTTCTTTGTCCAATCTAAGGGAGTTCGGATCCTCTTGGTCCAATCTATGGAGTTCGTCTCTTCTTTGTCCCATCTCTGGAGTTCGTCTCCTCTTTGGTGCTATATACGGTAGTTCATCTGGCTCTTGGTCCCAATCTAAATGGAGTGTTCGTCCCTCTTTTGTCCCAAACTAAGGGATTTCACCCCTCTTACTCAATTCTAAGGGAGTTCGCCTCCTCTTACTCCAATCTAAGGAGTTCGTCTCCTTTTTGTCCAATATAAGGGAGTTTGACTCCTCTTTGTCCAATCTAAGGGAGTTCTGCTCCTCTTGGTCCAATCTATGGAGTTCGTCCCCTCTTTGTCCAATCTATGGAGTTCGTCTCCTCATTGTCCAAAGTAAGGGAGTTCGCCTCCTCTTACTCCAATCTAAGCAGTTCGTCTCCTCTTTGTCCAATCTAAGTGAGTTCGGCTCCTCTTGGTCCAATCTATGGAGTTCGTCTCTTCTTTGTCCAATCTCTGGAGTTCGCCTCCTCTTTGTCCATGGTAAGGGAGGTCGCCTTCTCTTACTTCAATCTAAGGAGTTCGTCTCCTCTTTGTCCCATCTTACGGTGTTCGACTCCTTTTGCTCCAATCTATGGAGTTCGTCTCCTCATTGTCCAAAGTAAGGGAGGTCGCCTCCTCTTCGTCCAATCTAAGGAGTTCGTCTCCTCTTTGTCCAATCTAAGGGAGTTCGGTCCGTTTGGTCCGATCTATGGAGTTCGTCTCCTCTTTGTCCAAAGTAAAGGAGTTCGCCTCCTCTAAGTCCAATCTAAGGAGTTCGTCTCCTCTTTGTCCTATCTAAGGGAGTTCAGCTCCTATTGGTCCAATCTATGGAGTTCGTCTCCTCTTTTGTCCAAACTAAGGGATTTCACCTCCTCTTACTCCAATCTAAGGAGTTCGTCTCCTCTTTGTCCAATCTAAAGGAGTTCGGCTCCTCTTACTTCAATCTAAGGAGTTCGGCTCCTCTTACTCCAATCTAAGGAGTTCGTCTCCTCTTTGTCCAATCTAAAGGAGTTCGGCTCCTCTTACTTCAATCTAAGGAGTTCGTCTCCTCTTTGTCCAATCTAAGGAGTTCGTCTCCTCTTTGTCCAATCTAAGGGAGTTCGGTCCTCTTGGTCCAATCTATGAAGTTCGTCTCTTCTTTGGCCAATCTCTGGAGTTCGCTTCCTCTTTGTCCAAAGTAAGGGAGTTCGCCACCTCTTAGTCCAATCTACGGAGTTCGTCTCCTCTTTGTCCTATCTAAGGGAGTTCGGCTCCCCTTGGTCCAATCTGTGGAGTTCGTCTCCTCTTTGTCCAAGCTAAGGGAGTTCACCTCCTCGTACTCCAATCTGAGGAGTTCGTCTTCTCTTTGTCAAATCTAAGGGAGTTCGGCTCCTCTTGTGCAATCTATGGAGTTCGTCTCCTCATTATCCAAAGTAAGGGAGTTCGCCTCCTCTTACTCCCATCTAAGGGTTAGTCTCCTCTTTGTCCAATCTAGCGGAGTTCTGCTCCTCTTTGTCCAATCAATGGAGTTCGTCTCCTCTTTGTCCAAACTAAGGGAGTTCGCCTCCTCTCCTCTTACTCCAATCTAAGGGAGTTCGACTCCTCTTGGTCCAATCTATGGAGTTCGTCTCCTCTCTGTCCAATCTATGGAGTTCGTCTCCTCTTTGTCCAAACTAAGGGAGTTCCCCTTCTCTTACTCCAATCTGAGGAGTTCGTCACCTCTTTGTCTAATCTAGGGGAGTTCGACTCCTCTTGGTCCAATCTATGGAGTTCACCTCCTCTTTGTCCAAACTAAGGGAGTTCGTCTCCTCTTACTTCAATCTAAGGAGTTCGTCTCCTATTTGTCCAATCTATGGAGTTCGTCTCCTCATTTCCAAAGTAAGGGAGTTTGCCTCCTCTCAGTCCAATCTAAGGAGTTCGTCTCCTCTTTGTCCAATCTAAGGGAGTTCGGCTCCTTTTGGTCCGATCTATGGAGTTCGTCTCCTCTTTGTCCAAACTAAGGGAGTTCACCTCCTCTTACTCCAATCTAAGGAGTTTTTTTTTTTACTGTACCAAAAAAAAACTCCTTAGATTGGAGTAAGAGGAGGTGAACTCCCTCAGTTCGTCTCTTCTTTGTCCAATCTAAGGGAGTTCGGCTCCTCTTGGTCCAATCTATGGAGTTCATCTCTTCTTTGTCTAATCTCTCAAGTTCGTCTCCTCTTTGTCCAAAGTAAGGGAGTTCGCCTCCTCTTATTCCAATCTAAGGAGTTCGTCTTCTCTTTGTCCAAAGTAAGGAGTTCGCCACCTCTTACTCCAATCTAAGGAGTTCGTCTCCTCTTTGTCCAATATATGGAGTTCGCTTCCTCTTACTCCAATCTACGAAGTTTGTCTCCTCTTGTCCATTCTATGGAGTTCGTCTCCTCTTTGTCCAAAGTAAGGGAATTAGCCACCTCTTACTCCAATCTAAGGAGTTCGTATCCTCTTTGTCCAAACTAAGGGAGTTCGCCACCTCTTAGTCCAATCTAAGCAGTTCGTCTCCTCTTTGTCCAATATATGGAGTTTTTTGTTTTTTTGGTAATTTGTCCAATCTATGGAGTTCGTCTCCTCATTGTCCAATCTAAGGAGTTCGTCTCCCCTTTGTCCTATCTAAGGGAGTTTGGCTCCTCTTGATCCAATCTATGGAGTTCGTCTCCTCTTTGTCCAAACTAAGGGAGTTCACCTCCTCTTACTCCATTGTAAGGAGTTCGTCTCCTCTTTGTCCAATCTAAGGTAGTTCGGCTCCTCTTACTTCAATCTAAGGAGTTCGTCTCGTCTTTGTCCAATCTAAGGGAGTTCAGCTCCTCTTGGTCCAATCTATGGAGTTCGTCTCCTCTTTGTCCAATCTCTGGAGTTCGTCTCCTCTTTGTCCAAAGTAAGTGAGTTCGCCTCCTCTTCCTCCATTCTAAGGAGTTCGTCTGCTCTTTGTCCAATCTATGGGAGATCAGCTCCACTTTGTCCATCTATGGAGTTCGTCTCCTCATTGTCCAAATAAGGGATTCCCTCCTCTTAGCCAATCAAGATGTCGTCTCCTCTTGTCCCATCTGGGATGTTCGGCTCCTCTTGGTCCAATCTATGGAGTTCGTCTCCTATCATTGTCAATTTCTGAGTGGTGCGTGGCACCCCCTCTTTGTCCAAAGTAAAGGGAGTTCGCCCACCTCTTTGGTTCCCATCTAAGGAGTTCGTCTCCTCTTTGTCCTATCTAAGGGAATTCAGCTCCTCTTGGTCCAATCTGTGGAGTTCGTCTCCTCTTTTGTCCAAACTAAGGGAGTTCACCTCCTCTTACTCCAATCTAAGGAGTTCGTCTCCTCTTTGTCCAAACTAAGGGAGTTCGCCACCTCTTAGTCCAATCTAAGGAGTTTGTCTCCTCTTTGTCTATTCTAAGGGAGTTCGTCTCCTCTTTGTGCAATCTATGGGAGTTCGCCTCCTCTTACTCCAATCTAAGGGGTTAGTCTCCTCTTTGCCCAATCTAAGGGAGTTCTGCTCCTCTTTGTCCAATCTATGGAGTTCGTCTCATCATTGTCCAAAGTAAGGGAGTTCGCCTCCTCTTGAACCAATCTAAGAAGTTCGTCTCCTCTTTGACCAATCTAAGGGAGTTCGGCTCCTCTTGGTGCAATCTATGGAGCTCGTCTCCTCTTTTGTCCAAAGTAAGGGAGTTCCCTTCTCTTACCGCCCAATCTAGGATTAGTCACCTCTTATGTCCAATCTAATGGTAGTGCGACTCCTCTTGGTCCAATCTATGGGGTTTCGTCTCCTCTTTGTCGAAACTAAGGGAGTTCGCCACCTCTTACTCCAATCTAAGGAGTTCGTATCCTCTTTGTCCAATTTAAGGGAGTTCGATTCCTCTTGGTCCAATCTATGGGGTTCGTCTCCTCTTTGTCCAAACTAAGGGAGTTCGCCTCCTCTTACTCCAATCTAAGGAGTTCGTCTCCTCTTTGTCCAATCTTTGGAGTTCGTCTCCTCTTTGTCCAAACTAAGGGATTTCACCTCCTCTTACTCCAATCTAAGGAGTTCGTCTCCTCTTGGTCCAATCTAAGGGAGTTCGTCCTCTCTTGGTCCAATCTAAGAATTTCGTCTCCTCATGATCCAATCTAAGGTGTTCGTCTTCTCTTGGTCCAATCTATTGAGTTCGTCTCGTCTTTTTTCTCCAATCTATAGAAGTTCGGCTCCTCATTGGCCAAAGTAAGGGATTTCGCCACTCTATCCAATCTAAGGTGTTCGTTCTCCTCTTTGTCCTATCTAAGGGAGTTCGGCTCCCCTTGGTCCAATCTGTGGAGTTCGTCTCATCTTTGTCCAAACTAAGGGAGTTCACCTCCTCTTACTCCAATCTAAGGAGTTCGTCTCCTCTTTGTCCAAACTAAGGGAGTTCGCCACCTCTTAGTCCAATCTAAGGAGTTTGTCTCCTCTTTGTCCTATCTAAGGGAGTTCGGCTCCTCTTGGTCCAATCTATGGAGTTCGTCTCCCCTTTGTCCAATATATGGAGTTCGTCTCCTCATTGTCCAAAGTAAGGGAGTTCGCCTCCTCTTACTCCAATCTATGGAGTTCGGCTCTTCTTTGTCCTATCTAAGGTAGTTCGGCTCCTCTTGGTCCAATCTATAGAGTTCGTCTCCTCATTGTTCAAAGTAAGGGAGTTCGCCTCCTCTCAGTCCGATCTAAGGAGTTCGTCTCCTCTTTTTCCATTCTAAGGGAGTTCGGCTCCTCTTGGTCCAATCCATAGAGTTCGTCTCCTCTTTGTCCCAGTCTCTGGAGTGTCGTCCTCCCTCTTTGGCTATCTATGGGGTTCGCTCTATTGCATCTATGGCATTCGTCTCCTCTTTTTGTCCAAACTATGGATTTCAACCTCCTCTTACTCCAATCTAAGGAGTTCGTCTCCTCTTTGTCCAATCTAAAGGAATTCGGCTCCTCTTACTTCAATCTAAGGAGTTCGTCTCCTCTTTGTCCAATCTAAGGGAGTTCGGCACCTCTTGGTCCAATCTATGGAGTTCGTCTCGTCTTTCTCCAATCTATAGAGTTCGTCTCCTCATTGTCCAAAGTAAGGGAGTTTTCCTCCTCTTACTCCAATCTAAGGGGTTAGTCTCCTCTTTGTCCAATCTAAGGGAGTTCGGCTCCTCTTTGTCCAATCTATGGAGTTCGTCTCCTCATTGTCCAAAGTAAGGGAGTTCGCCTCCTCTCAGTCCAATCTAAGGAGTTCGTCTCCTCTTTGTCCAATCTAAGGGAGTTCGGCTCCTCTTGGTCCAATCTATGAAGTTCGTCTCTTCTTTGTCCAATGTCTGGAGTTCGTCTCCTCTTTGTCAAAAGTAAGGGAGTTCGCCACCTCTTAGTCCAATCTAAGGAGTTCGTCTCCTCTTTGTCCTATCTAAGGGAGTTCGGCTCCCCTTGTTCCAGTCTGTGGAGTTCGCCTCCTCTTTGTCCAAACTAAGGGAGTTCACCTCCTCTTACTCCAATCTAAGGAGTTCGTCTCCTCTTTGTCCAAACTAAGGGAGTTCGCCACCTCTTAGTCCAATCTAAGGAGTTCGTCTCCTCTTTGTCCAATCTAAGGGAGTTCGGCTCCTCTTGGTCCAATCTATGGAGTTCGTCTCCTCTATCTCCAAACTAAGGGAGTTCGCCTCCTCTTCTTCCAATCTATGGGAGTTC